>SGPL01000088.1:0-81544 GCA_004802705.1 Bondarzewia mesenterica
GGCCACCTTACGACCCACTTCTTCCGCCCGGGGGGGAGGACAATCTCACGCTCGCGGATATCCCACAGCTGGTCGAGGCTGCACAGGCGATCGAACAACATCGGTCGTTACCGGGTCAGAATTCGATACCGTATATTGCAGAGCTCACGCCCCTTGAGCTCACGATCGTCAAGCATTGCGCCGTCCTCGTCCTTGCGCGATCACCTCTACGCGACCAGTTTGATCTCGACGAGATTTTGGAGATGGTGGAGTTGAAGAAGCAGGGGTTCTGGAACAAGCTGTTCAAGGGGAATGATAAGAAGAACGTGAAGAAGAAAGGTGCGTCTGTCTTTGTCGTGTTGAGGATATTTTGGAAGGTCTGAATTTGCCTTGAAAAGGTGTCTTTGGCGTTCCTCTTGAGCTGCTTGCCGAAAGGGAGGGTGCCGATTCGATGCATGGTGCGTCACGGGCTACATTGAAGGTGCCCAGCTTCATCGACGACGTTGTTTCTGCGATGCGGCAAATGGGTGAGTTCACATTCATCTCATCCTCAACGTTACCGATATTGATTTCCTATGCATAGATATGTCTGTCGAGGGTATTTTTAGGAAGAATGGGAACATCCGGCGGCTTAAGGATCTGACCGAGGCCATTGATCGAGATCCTTCATCAGTGGATCTAACACAGGATAATCCGGTGCAGCTTGCGGCTTTGCTAAAGAAGTTCCTCCGCGACCTGCCAGATCCATTGATGACGTTCAAGCTGCATCGGATATTCATTGCGTCGCAGGGTGCGTCATTGGGCTTTCCACAATTTGGATCGATCGTTGAGATGCTGATTGCTGCCACGTTTGATGCAGGACTCCCGAATGATGCCGATCGTCAGCGATTGCTCCATATGATCTCGCTCATCCTGCCCAAGAGTCACCGGGACACCATGGAAGTGCTTTTCGTCTTCCTCAAGTGGGTGGCGTCGTTCGCGCACATGGACGAGCGGACGGGAAGCAAGATGGACCTGCCAAACCTCGCGACGGTGATATGTCCGAGTATCCTCTACTCGCAGGGTAGCAACGCTGTGCGGGACGACAGTTTCGGCGCGATTCGGGTTATCACGGCGCTGCTGGAGAACCAGGACGAGTATTACACCGTGCCGGAGGAGTTCCTCGCTATCTTGCACGACCAGGAGTACTTTGCGCACAGCATGGACCTCCCGAGCAAGGAGTTCATGAAGAAGTGTGACACGTACATGCGGCTCAAGGCCAGCGGAAGGACACCTCCCGCCCCGGCTATGTCCCCAGTGGGCAATACATCTCCATTCCAGTCGAATAATTCATACCTGCCGCGGCCGATCGACGGTTTGGAGTCACGGTGAGCTTCGTCATTTTCTTCGCTTTGTTGTGCGCGCTCATTGATTTGTGCAAAGACTGGGTCCCTCACTGTCGCGGAGCCCCCCCGAACGCCCGACGTTATCTTCCTCCCAACCAGACATCCTCCTCCGCAACGGCTATTCGTCGAACGCACGCCAGCAATCGCCCCAGCCGACTCTATCACATTCTCCTGTCTCCTTTTCTGCAGCCGGCCAGATTCCTGCTTCGCTCTCCCAGGGTGTCGCTATGATGCAGCAGCAACAGCAGCTACAACAGCCGCAGCCGCAGCTGCCTCAGCAGCAGCAATTAGATGTGGAATGGGCGAATGCACAGCGACCACCGCAACCACCAATGGTGGCGTCGAATTCACGGCCAATGTCGGCGTCGTTCCCGCGCACGAGTGGCGAGCACAGTTTCACGCCGCCGAATGGACACACGACGCCGGTTCAGCTGCGGCAACGCACATGATGCAATGCCGTGCGCAGTGCTTCCTCTTGAAGAGATGCGGACGGCGAGGGCAAAGCTGTTCTCGTAGTATCGATCTGGTTTCATGTCGTCTCCGCCGTCGCTCGCTCGCTTTCAGACTTCTTGTTGTCCACCCTCCACTCTCCCTGTCTCCCCTCTGCTGTCCGGCTTCGCCCTTGGCCTCCCCTCTCCCTCTCTTGACAGTCTATCCGCCCCCGCCGTGGCTGCGTCGCCCGGGATGATTTCGTGATTTCATCGCATTATCTGTAGTCCACCATACGTTTTCCCGCCTGTCGTGTTTCTTCTTCTTTCTTCCTCCTTCTTTTTCTCGTCCTCTATTCCCCCCTTTTTTGTTTTCTCTTTCCTTTCTTTCTTTTTGACATACAGTAAGTAACATTATGAACACGGACAAGAAACGCGGCAATATCCATGATACCCTCACACATCGCCCGCCTATCGATGGCTGCAGTTGTGAATGAAGCGAGCTTTCTGGTTGGTCGTGGCGCTGCATACCGCGACTGTGCACGTCCAAAAAATGTGGACAAGTGGGACACGTATGTTTCAGGAAAAATACCCAGCTAGTATCTGAATAGCACACTTGATCTGGTTGATTTTATCGTGAGAACTGAGTGTAGATGTGCGTGCGTGCAGTCTGGGAATTCGAATAGCAGAACAGTGACTATATTCATTGGTTATCATTTCATTGGTTATCATGATGTTATTTTTTTTTTGTGGCGAAGAGCGCTCGTCGTGCGCCGGGTACGTGGGCTAAGCTGGTTCCGACTGGCAGGGGCGCTTTCCCACTCGAACTCTTCCGACCGTCGAGTCTTCGTACTACCACTATCCGCCCTCAGCTTAATCGCGTTTTATCTTGTGCACTTTTCTCAAGTTCAACACATCAGTTCAACCTGGTATTTGATAGGCTCATTCACCTGTGCCTCAAAGAGCGACAGATGCCAAAACACATTGAGTAAACATGTACACCTCGCTGGAGAAAAAACTCACATGACAGCAGAACAAAGGGTAGTATAGTGCAGAAATATGCATCGTCTTTTGCTTAGGCCCTGGCGATGCGACTGAGCCCAGCACGCTCATGGCAAACGGCACCACTCACGTCTTGACCATGGGTGCGACGCCCGTCGCATCTATCATCCACACTCGGCTCCCGGTTTCGGGCAGGCCTACATCCGCCACGATCTCAAACATCTATGATCTAGCGACTTCGTCGACGCAATACTGTCTACAGGCGTTAAGGTTGCTTTGCCCGCCGGCCATTCAAAGCTGCGACGGCAGCATTCGGATTTCTGGTCGCGAGGCGTGGAATGGGGTTGAGGGAGGCTTCGAGGAGGGTGGTCAGGGCACGACCGGCGGTGTTGCGAATAGAGTGTTCTTGAGCAGCTGAGGTAGGTGGAAAGGGGGGTGAGGATGGGGTTGTGGTAGAGGCGTTGCCGGTTGCAAGAGACAAGAGGTCGGCATAGTTGTTCGAAGGTGGAAAGCACTGACTTTGGCGATTAGATCTTGGGGTTCTGCGTACACATGCTAAGGTGAGGGCTTTGATTCACCAATTCTTTCCGGCAGTGCCTCGTCGCACCTCATTAGAACTGACGATTCAACATCAAAGATGCCGGATTCCATCCCTTCGCGATATCATACGCGTTCAGCTGGGCGACGCGAGTGAGATAGATGGCGATTGAACTGCACTGGTGCGTGCGTTGGTTGGCATGTTCATCAACTGGCCTGATCTCCTCATGTTCCCATCTCATCTCAGCCGCTTCTCGTTCAGTCAAACCCGTCCCGTTATTCACTGCGCACGTACAGGGGATAACATATGCGGTTTCGCGCGTGTCCAGGATATCCTCCAGATGTATGCACTGATTGTCTTGCTTATCTTCATCCGATTCTTCTGGAATATATGCGGCAGGCATCGTGATCCCATGCTCATTCGTCTTCGCTCGAGACGACGCTCCAAACTGATCAGGCATGTTCAAGGAGACTAGCATGCAGAACTTATTTTCAGCGAAGTCACCGTCAATGCGTGCGCGTATGCGGCCTTGAAACTTTTTCAGAACATAGCTAACCTCGTTCTCTACGCAATTTGCAGGCTAGCCGATGCGATGTATATCCATAGCGGTGCGTACAAGCGTGGTAGGAATCTTGTATAGACGACTCGCAACGTTCGGTACACCAGAGATATGATGTGACAGCAGTGCAAGCTCTCCACCTGCGTCACCTGCCGCCAACGGGTCTTTGCGGTCGCAGACGCAGTTGATTAGTCTTGTTTTTCTCATCACTTCAAATTGTCAAAATGGAACAGCTTGATAGTCGCTGCATCGCACACTGCACCATCTAGCGGTTTTTCAAGATGCTTCCCGTGCCCGTCTTGACTCGCATTCGGTGTTTGCCATGCAAGGTGGTCGGAATCGTACTTCATCTCTCAGTTGCCATTGGCATTTATCTATCGCATCGATAGTTTTTGACTCGGTACGCGACCATCTTTGTTCGGAACTTCCATTTCAATTGAAGTCCGCTAGCGCTCACTATCAGCTCGCACGAGCTGGAGCGCGCGCAGAAGCGGCGCCTCCTTCGATGGACGATGTCACTTACTGGAACTCACTGCTCGACTCACTCTAGAAGCTCATTCTTCGAGGCCCTATCATTTGGGGCATGTTTCGACATCGCTACTTAGTACCTGGACTGATCCCGCTGTCATCTGATCAGCTTTGAGATGGTAGAACTCAACGACGAACGATGCCGACTAGACCAATAAGTAATACAATTGGAGGTTCACGTCGCAAGAGCATGTATCTTTGTATGATGTTGGAATCACGATTGTGTTCTCGCAGACAGGGTGATCTCTCTCCATGGCATTTGCAACCAGCGGCATGAATACACAGTGCATGACCTCGTTATCCTGTTCGTCCGTGTCGACGGTATCTCAAAAGCCGGTCTTCTCGTGTCTCGAGGGATCTCCTACCGTGGAGACGCAGAGCATGCCAGAGCAAGTTTTGATGGATATGCTGGGCAATTCGTATCACTGTGACTCAGTTGCTCTGATCAACCTCGGACCTCATGGGTCTCGCAGCGATGGAGGTGGTGCAGTCGGCATCATGGATACCAGCATGATGCAGTGTGCGTGTCCTGCACTATAAAGTCTCGCTGGGCAAGCCAACACCGCTCCATTACCTTGCCCTCATCGCGCACTTGCTTCCTTCCTCTACCACAATCCATTACATCAGATCAGCTATGAACACAACAGTCACGGAACCTCCGGAGGTCATACAGCATGTTGGTATTGCTTTGAGAACCAATGTCATCATAGCCTTGACCACAACTTTATTCTATGGTGGGTAATTCACTTGCATCACAGTGTACTCAACTTATTATAATGCAGGCTTCTTTTGCATCCTGATATGCTATTCATCATACCTGCTTCTGTAAGTCTCATCCCATCAGCACCCTAAAGTTGTTGATCCAATAATTTTAAAAAGCCAAAAGGGATTAAAGTCCCGGGCCAATCTGATACTATTGGCTGTCACACTCATCATGTTTGCATCATCCACATGCTGGTGGGGATTGGAATTGGCTGTCATCATTAAGCAAATTCAAGATATTCTCATTCTCAACCCTGATCATACATTGGAGAGCAAGTTTTCAACTGCAAATCACTTTACCAGTCTTATGGATGCAGGACAGCAATCATTGGGAGTAATTATTGTAAGTAGTTTGAATTGTAGTTCAAAGTAAAAGTGCTAATAATATTTTTAGTATTTGCTCAGTGATGTCATTGTTGTTTGGAGGGCATGGGTTCTATATCCCAATAATAGAAAGCCTATAATTGCCACAGTTAGTTTATTGATATGTGCTACCAGTGAGTACATTTTTTAATTTATATATGCAGTGACCTTCTTTTTAATGCTTTTATATAGTTTTAGGTTTTATATCTACAGGTTTTATTATTAAATCACTCTTTATAAACCTTGATTCAATTAATTATATAATGACTGAATGGACTTACATATCAACATATATACTAGAATTGATGGTCAACATTATGGCTACATCTTTGATTGGATATAAAGCATGGTATGAATAATTTTTTTTAAAGATTCTATATAATAATTTTTAATTATATTAACATTAGGAAACATCATCAAGAGATAAAAAATAACTTGGGTCCTCGCAAGAAGACCCAAGTTGAAAAGATTTTGGCTCTTCTTGTTGAATCAGGAATTCTATATTGCTTTATTTGGGTTAGTTAATAATTTTAATTTTTAATATTCTATTGACAACTGACTTTATAGATAGTTAATATTATGATGAGTTTTAAATCATCAACTAGTAATATTGACACACTATCTGGAATCTGTATCCAAATTGCTGTAAGCTCATTTAATACTATTTCTCTCATGCACTTGAATTGAGATATTATATTAGGGCATATATCCCACAATAATTGTGATATTGGTCAGCCATCAGAACACAGTTTGGGAGATGTCAGATATCTCCATCACAGCTGATCACAATGGCCAAAGTCTGAGCATGCCTCAATTTGCTACTGCTGCTGAGTCTAGACACTCCATTACAACAGAAGGGCAGGTGCAATCTAGGGTTAGTGCTATACAAATGCACTCTTATCACAGTGTGGGTGGGATTGCAGAGGTTGCAAGAGTGGAAGAGGGATTGAAGGATGAAGGGGCACTTGTTTGATTGCTTGTGGAATCTCACATTCTCATGATGTTGGCAGGTCTACATCAAAAACACTCTCTTATTGTCATTCCTCTGTCATATTTCTTGATACCGGTCATTTGTTACATATTTTCTTGTATTTATGGGTTTCTCGCTGTTGTCTCGGTTTACCTTTTTGAATCGTATGTCATCTTGTTCGAACTTTCGCAAAACAGAATGCGGTAGCACGATCACTCGTTGAAGTCTCTCTGGCCAAAAACAAGGCATCTTTGTTGCTGACCACCATGAACGGCCGCCATTGCCCTCGAATGACTCTCGCGACGATGCAGCGACAGTGGGGAGGTGCGCGGAGCCAAGTTGTCCGTTCATGCACATGCTCTTCGCGAATCGCCAATGCGGAAGCCTGTGTAAGAGGCAGGATATCAAGGTAAGCGCGTGATGCCGAAGGGTCATCAGAGAGGATCGTTACAATGCACGTCGATGTCGATGCCATGCGAGACATAGAAAGAAGCCCTATCACAACTTTGTCGCAGCGAATATGACGAAGAGATTGTTAGCATCATATTTTTGCCATCGGCAACTAAATGGGAACTAACACCATGATCACCTCGAGCGGGCGGAACTCTGGGCGTCGCGCGTTTTAGAGGTAGCCGCCGAGATGGTAGATGAGCGTGTCGCTGTAGCTGAGGGATGTGAGAGCCTGCTCGGTCGGGCCCTTGCTGCGCCGGTAGAGAGCGTAGGCGTGCGCATCAGCTATATCGGCATGTGCACGGAAATGCGGGTAAGTGGAGTGACCGAGGGGGGAGATGGGAGAATGAACGCACAGAGAGGTAGATGAGGTGCAGTTTCGCGTTGTCTGCACATGCGGCTTTGCTGCACTGACTACGTACCTGTTATAATAATGTGAGACGCCAAGCATGATCAAAAACAAAACAAAAACAAAACACGTTCTCGAGCCCATTCAATGAAGTCGGCTCACGCTCTGTCAACATTCTCGAACATTTCTTTTGAACCGGCAGACAGACTTGAGCGACTCAGTGCCCGTCCTGCGACCCAACGAACAAAAATCAACACTTACCTACAACCAGCATACAAGATGAGCGCACGTCCCGAACACAACTCCCATCCGCCGTCCGTCAATGCAGCCTGCTCGATCTTCTCAAAGTCGACCACCCTTTTATTAAGCTTGCCCTCAGCGCCGCTCGGCAACTGCTCAGCGCTCAGGGGGCGTGACGCACTGCCCAGCCTCGCTGATAGGTATAAATTGTGGTGAGGCGAGCAGCTCGCACAGGAGTTGCTTTCCGGTCGTGCCTGTTGCGCCTTTGAGGAGTGCGGATTGGCCTGATGCGCGGTGGTGGGAAATGTCGTTATAAATCTGCTGAGGGACTAGGAACGTGAGGACTCTCTGTCGTACCTGCTATTGAAGAATTGGTGGACGTTAGATAACGTACAGGCAGGATGAGGATTATTGTCGGTGCAGACGGCGTGTCCTGCTGAGCAAGCGAAACTTTTGTGGGAGTGTTTGAGGGCGGCCTGACTGACCATGTCGACGTTGCCTCGTCGGCCGTGGGGCGGATATTTATTTACTCGCTCGACAATGTGCAATGTGTTCTATTCACATGCTGTTCACTTTGATCAGCGATATAGGCCCTAATTGTCCACGGACTCACTGGTCGATCATCCAGGCTGCAAGGCCACAAACCTGGTCGTTGAATATCTTGATCCTTCAAGTTGTACTCTGAGTTTCCGAAAGTTACTGTACGACAAGATGGTGAGTGGAAAGATTATTGACACACGCTGTAGCTTTGAGGTCTACCAAGGTCCCTCTGAGATCGATTGACTATGCGTAGACTGCAATGTCGCCGTAAGATATAATTGTATACATAAAGACATCGTACACATCCTCCTCGATCCAGCAACATACGCATCGTAACACGTTCCGGGGCACGCGCAAATGAATCATGATAAAGGATGAGGACTCACGACGACAATCGCCTTGAGCGATAGTCCGGGATATTCATCCAGTCTGGGAGCGGCCATGACAGGCTTGTCGGAGCCAGATGTAACGACAGGTCGACTCGCAGGGGATGAGCATCATCCAGATGGAGTAAAATATGATGGCAAATAAGTGTCGGAAGAGCAACGAAGGGTGCTCTGCAGTTCGGTTCGTGAATGGGTAAGTCCAGTTGCTAACTGTCAGAAACGAAAATTGTCGAACCCAGAGAGCAGAGATACGGGGCCAGCGATACGGTCTAGTACGGTCTCCGCCACGCTCGAAATACTTGAAACACCGGTCCTGCGCACGGCCAGGTACTCATCTACCAATTCCTAAAGTTCAAAAACAGGAGCGCAAGGTAGACCTGTGGAAGGTTCACGCAGGTTCACGCACCGTGTCTCCTTCCAATCCTTCTGCAGGCGACTCCCACGCTTGACGGCACATCCAAGCTCCGTTGTTAGCTCTCCAGCTGGCTCACAGCAAACAGCACGATCGACGACAGCACCCCCGAGTGATGGTTCTTACCTGGTTCTTACAGTCTGACTCTACAATCTGACCCACCCTTAACCTTAACTGTAATGGCGTTCGCTCTGAGGACGATATCATGCTCACGATGCCCATGGGGTTCAGGACGATCCGGCTGGCACAAACGCGCTATCCCGATGAAGAGGTCGCGGTGCGCATACACAGAACGATTGTCTTCTGTCTGAGGTCTGCAAAGGAAACTACGGTACTAAAGCCATCGACGCGACCTATTTCAGCTCCGCGTGCGGGGTGGTGGAGTATACCAGCCGTCGAGCACGTCCGCGGCCTCGGCGGCGAACTATCTGCCGCACACGGCAGACACGTACTCATTCTGCGCGGTGTGCGATAAGTTGGGCATCCTCGCGTGGACCGAGTTCATCTTCTCCCGACTCGCTGTTTGCGCTCGATGATAGGTTATTGAGATCGGTCGACACGGAGGTGCGGCAGAACGTGCGCAGCATCAACAGACACCCGACCAACGCGCAGTGGGCGGGTGGGAACGAGGTTGAAGGCATCGTGCAAGGAGTGAACGTTTCTGCACTGAATGGGAGGCTTTACTTGGATGAGGTTGGGTTCCGTCCTATTCGACGTCGAATGGGAACTGATTGTTCTGTTTGGTTGCGCAGTTTGTGATGCTGTTCCAGGAATTTTTGCATGATACTATCATGTACGAAGAGACAAACTCGGTGAGTTTGGGTTGTGATGTCGTAGTGTTGTCCCTGTTGACGATGGCGATATCCGCATACGTGATAGGTACCGTACACGGATTGCTCCACAACGCACGGTGTATTGAGTATCGATCCCTTGGTATTGAGGTTCGCAAATGGGACTCCTGGCGAGATTTAGTGACCGCAATAGTGGTAAGTATATCGGCTAGCCAATATGTTGTCGATTGGTGACTTGATCAACGGAGCAATACGACTATGATGGCTCTCAGGCCTTCAATTACAGCACCTTCCCTGTCTCTCGGTAAGGGTTAATTCTCATCCTGAAGGCTGAAAATATATAACATGTCTATTGAACTATAGATTTCTTAACGAGTTCGGGTAAGTAATTTTGAGCACATGTATTCGAGAAATGGTGATTATTTACGACCATGATGGCCATTAGCTTCCATTCCCAACCATTGTTCTATAGTTTGGAAGAAGTTCTGACGTCGCCAGGGGATTTTTCGTTCAACTCGATGGTGGTTATGTCTCGCGATCACCATCCACCAGCCGGAAGCCTCGCCTTTTCAAACCCCAACGCCCCCCAAGGACAAGGCAGATGACAACGGCCATCGAGCTTTGGCTGCCTACCTAACACTGCGGACTCAACCCAGACCTTCGTGCAATGGTGCTGGAGCACGCAGATTTTCCAGGCCATGACGATGAGCTCGCAGATCGCGTGGTCCCGCCGCGGCGCGAGACAGGGCGAGAACAACCTTGATGCGCTCGTGTGGCAGCTGAACGACATCTGGCAGGGCGCGAGCTGGACCAGCGTGGAGCACTCCCACCGGTGGAAGGTGCTGCAACATGCGATGAGCAGCGTGTACCAACCCGTGGTCGTCAATGCGTTTTGGATGCCGACGAACGAGAGCTTGGAGATTACTCTTATCTCGGATAGGTGGGACGCGGTGCGTGGTGCAATGCAGTGGACGTGTTTTGACTGGGAGTGCCGTACGTTGAGCACGACTCGGAAGTCATTCGTGGTGCCAAGTCTGAACAATTTGGTGCTGTTCCAGGCTCAGGACCTAATGGATATTTTGCCGTCAGAGAAGAGCACAGAGGACGTTTGGCTGTGGATGAACGCGACCGCAGAAGTAGACGGTCGAACGGTGATGAATGAACAATTCGTACGCGCGCCTTTTTTTTTGTGAGATTATTGTTGGAAGTGCCCAGTGGCTGATGTGTGTGATGCCAGTTCACGCCGACGTCGCTGGCGAAAGCGAATCTCGTCGACCACCGAATCAAGATCACGCATCGCGGGAATCTGGCGTTCACACTCTCGGCCAAGGGTGGTGTTCCTGCGTGGGCATGGATGGACCACCCGTCCGGCACTGGGATATTTTGTTGACGACGTGACGGGCGTCCCGACGAACGGGTTTTACCTCGTACCCGGAATGGATAGGAAAGGTGCGTTTTCTCGTTATCGTCGGCATCTCGGGATCACTGACCGATGGATTGTTCTGGGATCCGTTCGTGCTTCCAATGCGGATGACGGCAGTATCATTTCTGTTGAACCCTGCGCTGTCGAAAAATCAGTCGCTGAGCCCGGACAGGTTCGTGGTCAAGTCGTTGTGGAACAATACGCACGTTTAGCTAGGCGAGCCAAGCTGTGTTGTTTGTCCGGTTTGTATTTTTATTTTTTTCTGTCAAACGGATTCTGATGAAGTTGCATTCGTCTATGGACGGAATTGCAGTGTGTGAGCACGTCTGTGTCCAGCTAGGTCGAGTCTTCTGCTGCGCAACGATTAGATGAATGCATTGACATAAATTATCCGATGGTAAGATTCACTGTGTTCAGGAGTGGGAGAATTCGGGGATTAAGCACTGTTTGTGGTCTCTGCTTGTTCTTCATATGTTCTTCCCGCCGGGTGTTTCGGCGCTGGACGAACCTTCCCTCGACGTCGGCGATAAACCCCTTTCCTTTACCCCGTGGGTGACATGGCACCACTTTGCTCGGGGTTGCCCGACCTGACACCGTACAAACGGATTGCGGAGATATCGCCGGTACCTATTGCTGCTCCCTCGGCCATATTAATTCACTGGCACATGATACCCTCTAATACGCTATTATTATCAACGTCGGTAAATGTTCATTGTAATTTGCTTCTCTTCTATCAACCGCCTCGTTTACAGCAAGGGATTGCGCCTGCTGCAGGGCTTGCAAATTACCTCTCGAGAAGAGCACTGCTGGCGGGCATGCGGACTCCGGTTCAACTCGTCATGCACTTGCTGTAAATATTCAACAGGACTCAAACTTGAGCTTGGAGGCATTGTGGGAGGTGTGTACAAGGTGCGCGGATTTGAATCGGCTGTAAATGATTACTCCGTGATGCCCACGACGCTTACATACTACCAGATTGCTGTCTTTATCAGAGGAGCGGGACGATGACTTTCCGCTCCATTGAAATCAAATTGAAGTTCCTCACAACGTCTGAAAGCTCCGCCGTAGATAAGTATGTTGCATCGGTTGTGAGTCTTTTGTCTGCCCTTCAAGAAACGTGACCGATTTTGAAAAGCCCAGGACAACCTCGGCATCCGTGCGTCACCTTTTTTTCTCCCTACGTGCACATTGTCTATGAAGCGCATTGGAAGCCGTAAAACCGAGCTCATGTGTACTTCGCCAGGATCGTGGCTGTATCGCACGGGACGCCGGGCTCCACGCCATCGAATTCCCCAGATTCAGATTGGCACCGTGATCGAGGACTGCTTTGGATACGTCCGATATACGTCGGCGCTATCGATTCTTCTACACCCAATTGGCGGTTATTTTTNAAATGGTTGCCTTCTCNACGCAGACTCGTCACCTCTTGCCCTTCAGGAAGCTCGACCGTGGGTGAGCATNCTGGTTGTTGAACTCCGTGGAGTAGTACCGGGACATATCAGGAGCTGACAGCGTAAGNGGTTNNGACTGTGGTACAANCGAATGCGTGAAACTCACTNCCATTNTAATCCTCAGTAATTCAATATCCAAGAATATGAACTTGAAGCTCCAAGGGTATAGGTGCGGCTCATTGACAGTACGAGTCTGCCTGCAATATAAAAAGACGCGATTGCTATGTCTCTGTCTCCGTCTCATTGTCCTAACGCCCACTAGCTTTTACTATCAAGGCGTTTCTATCTGCGTGGCTATGATGTCTATCCAATTCGCAGGCGGTCTATTCGCATGTTGCGTGGTGTGGCTCGGATGGAGGCTGGTGAGCCAGCGGATTAAGCAAGTACATCTGCGCAATATACCTGGCCCCCCTAGCGCATCGTTTTGGACAGGTCAGTGAACGCCAATCCACACCCTATAAATACGCTAACGGACAGTTTCTTTTTAGGTAATATCGGCCAGGTCTTCGCCCCAGACGGGTGGAAATTTCATGCCGATATAGCGGCCAACTACGGTAGAGTGGTTAGGCTGAACGGGATGCTGGGGGTGGGTTTGTATATCGAAGTTTCTGCAGCTGTACTGACATTTGTGGCTGCTCAGGACACCGAGCTTTACATCAGCGATACTCGTGCACTTCACAACATCTTGGTCAAAGACCAGCTCATTTTCGAGGAGTCATCCCGTTTCATTGCGTAAATATATTCTTCGTGTGATAGACAGAAAAATAACTCCTTGCCTCTTCAGACAGAATCAAACCTTTTTCGGACCTGGTCTAGCGTCGACTTTGGGTACGCGCTCACAACTATTGATACAGGCTGTTGGTCTGTATCGTTTCCCCCATTTACATTGACAACATTGGCTCGAGCAGGAGACTATCATAAGCGCCAACGCAAACTTCTGAACCCTGTTTTTTCGAATGGCCACATGCGGCACTTGATGCCAATATTTTATCAAATCACTCAACAGGTAAGTACGCTAGAGTTTACAGTCTTTGTAGTTTTTTGGGTTACGGTTTCTTTTAGCTCCGTGAGACCCTTATCGCAAAGGTTGGGGATGGCTCTAAAGAAGTTGACATGATCGATTGGATGACACGCGCAGCTCTTGAATTAATCGGTCAAGCGGGGCTTGGCTACTCCTTCGATACTTTGGATGACAAGGTCGAGAACGCTTATGCAAATGCGGCCAAAAACTTCCTGTAAGTCTCTCCTTCCACGCTCCTTCATGTCCGTCATCTTAAGCATTTCGGCAGACCGACAGTCAACTCTCCATCGATGGTAATCGCGCTAGAATTTCTTCCCTGGCTTATGAGGATCGGAACTTCCGCCTTTCGCAGAGCTGTGGCAGAAAAGACTCCGTGGGAGGATGTGCAGAGACTCATCAATGTACTCGACATCATGGATAAAACATCACGGGAGATCTTCGAGAACAAAAAAAATCGCTTTGGAGAAGGGCGATCAGGCCGTTGTACATCAGATCGGCGAAGGGAAGGATATCATAAGTGTTCTCAGTATGCCTTTCCATCTATTTACAATAATGCAATCCTGATTGAGACTCTATCCCCACCAGTGAAAGCGAACATGGCTGTCTCGGCAGAGGATCGCATTCCGGAGAAAGAATTGCTGGCACACATGAGGTCTCATTTTTGCCTTGTTTTATTCAGCTGGACCGCCTTTGCTGATAACCTTTTACTAGCATGCTCATTTTTGCTGCGATGGATACCACGTCCAGCGCGCTTTCTCGCACGTTGAGCCTTTTATCCGAGCGTCAAGATATTCAAGACAAGCTTCGTGCTGAATTAATGGACGCTCGCGAAATGAGTAATGACAGGGACTTTGACTCGCTCCATGCACTCCCATACCTAGAAGCCGTATGCAGGGAGACTCTCAGATTGTGCGTTGCAAAGATCTCGACTCGAATGAGGTAGTTGACTCATGTGTGGTCAACCCAGGTATCCTCCCGCTCCCTTTGTCACTCGATGGCAAGTCGCATCTTCTCGGCATGAATTTTAGAGTCATTGTTAATACGAATCCTATTCAATCTCAGCACTCGCAAGGACGTTGTGCTTCCTCTCGGGACCCCCATAACCGGAGTGGACGGGACGAAAATCTCGGAGATCAGGATTCCCAACAACACAGGCATCTACGTCAGCATCCTTGCTGTCAATCGCGACCCAGGCATCTGGGGCGCTGATGTCAATGGAATGGAAACCCGAACGCTGGCTTTCGCCTTTGCCTCCCAGCGTGGCCGAAGCGCGTATTCCGGGTGTCTACGCCAATACGTATGTCCTCCTTCCGAATTTCGGCTTCTATTAGGCTTTTTAAGTTGTTCATTGGCGCTGACTTGATGCGTATGTGGTAGACTGACATTTTTGGGAGGAGGCCGTTCGTGCGTGTAAGTGAATGTTTTGTTTGACATTCCATCTCATTTGTCGGAGCGCTGATTTACATTGGAACGCTTCGCTGGTGCAGTGGTTTCAAGTTTTCTCAGCTGGAAATGAGTAAGCAAAGGACCGAACACCGTACACAGAACTCAACATTGACTGGACTTTTGAATTTTGTCGGTCAGAGATAGTCCTCGCGCTCCTGATACCTGCGTTCAAGTTCTCAACTTCAGATATACGCGTCTCATGGGTCATGGGAGGCGTTACTGGCCCGAGGGTGGAAGGCGCATCCAAGCCGACCATGCCCCTCGTATTGACCCCCGTGAAAGCAAAGTGATTAGGTGTTCCTCACGCTTTGTGATTGTTTTGCCTTTCGGAGTACGTCATGCATCAGGCAATTGGAAGCAGCAAATGATTTAGAGAATTGATACCTGGGTTGTGATCTGTATTTTTTTGCATATTTGAGATGCTTTTGTATGTGGACTGTGAAGTTGGGCAATCCGTATATTGAATCCAGTCTTTTGAAAATGTAAATGTTTGTCTGTTGAGGAGCATGGAGATTGTACATGATAAGTGTAAGCTTGAGCATGGAATGAGAGGTGAAGTGGATGTGTGTATGAAGACAGTGGACGATGATGGCAAAATCATGGGCAGGTTGTTTGTCCTCCAATAAGAATGATTTGCGAGCCAGTGAAGGGCTGCACATGATGAATCCTGGCATTCCATCCCAGGTCAAGACAATAAAAACTGGATGGTTTCGAGATTAGTCCTCTATACTACATAGTGACCTCGAAGATCTCAAGAGGTGGTGTCAGAAGGCCATGGCATAACAGCAGCAGACATTTTCGACACAGACACATACGTACATAGAAGCAAGGTTCAGACATATACCAGGTTCCCCTACCTTTGCGCACCACCCATCTCCCTGTCCAACACTAACCGTTTAAGACTCGGGCAACGGCGGCGGCGCATCCGGTTGAGGTGCGACCGGCTGAGGCGCGAAAATCAACTCCAACGGGGGTGTCGTCTGACTATCTTCACTCAACAACGTTGCAATAATCGACCGACCCGCGAACGCTCTGCCGGCCAAGGCTTTCATGGCAGCCCCCGCCCCAATCGAGTCCGCATACTTCACATACACCCTTCCCACACCCGCCGCTTCGTCGACCCTCTGGGCGTCGCCTACGTTTGCGCCTTCGCTCGGGGCCCAACGCCCTCTATCTCGCCTCACCGGTCTGGGGATGCGCAGATCCTCCACCGCACCGTAGTTCCCGACTTCCTCACGGATGTCATCCATGATGTCCGAATATTCCTGATCGTCGACAAGGTCGTCTGGAGTCACCATGTTCAACATCAGAAGGATGCGTTCGTCGCTGGTCGACACGTCGCCTGCCGGAAGAATGGGGCGGGGAATCTCGGGGAACTGATCGTACGGCAAGTTGGGTATGCCTGGTTGGCCGGCTTTGGCACCGACGGAGGCCCGTTGCACGACGAGGTAGCGGTCTCCCAATTCCATCCCGCTGAGCGATTGGATCGCAACATCCGTTACGCCGGGATCAGCGTACTCGAAGAATGCGAAACCCTGAAACAGTCAACCATGAGCAGAGAACCAGAGAGCACACGGGAACACCGACTTTGGAAGCACCATTCCCATTCTCGCGAACCAAGTTGAAAGCCTTGAGATCGCCGAAACTTTTCAACAACTCCATGACCTGTTCCTCGTTGAGATACGAGGGCAAACCGCCCACAAATATTTTGTTCGCGGAGTCCGGCACATTCGTCGAAACAACACCTGGCACGTGGAATGAAGGCGCCGACATGTCGATTCCGCCGTAATCCTTGGGTCTTCGAATTTTGAGAGGCCCATTGAGGAAAATGATGCCGTCGAATGCCATAGCCGCCGTCGCATCTTCAGCGCTCCGGAACTACGAAAATTGAGTCAACGGATTTTTTGGGACCAGAAACGAACTCACTTCGACGAATGCGTAATTCTTTTCATAGTTGCACTGCACGGCGAGAACGGGATTACCTGGAGCCCCAGTGCCGATCTTCATCTCGATCATTTTGTTGTTGAAGAAGTCGGCTAGGTTCTGCTCGTTAATATCAGGTGTAATGCTGCCAATATACAATCTACGAGACTGGCGAGAGAGGTTGGGATTAACGCCCATGCCCATGCCGAAGGTTTGGACAGGCAGGGGTGGAGGAAGGCCTGGCACGCTCAATATAGGTGGAATCTGGGTGCGATTAGCACCAGGAAGATTGAAGAGACCTAGCCAAAGAGATTCAATGACAATTCGAAGACCATAAATGATGCTCACCAGTTTGCTTAGCTTGCATGGCAGTGTACTGCTCGTAGCCTGGGGCGTGGACGTCCCACCCGCTTGCCTTCCTCTTACGCTGAGATATCGGCACGATTCCTGGTGGGGTGGGCGACCGACGCTCAGGAGATCCTCCTTCCCTTTCGGGCCGCCTACCGCGCCTCCCAGCACCAGCACCACCGCCACCCCGAGGAGCATCAGAATCATCGCGACGAATGCGATGTTCCTCACGGAAGTCGCGACGACGGTCATCATCGTAACGTGGCCTGCGCTGACCGTGTTCTTCGTGATCTCTCCCTCCTCGCCCGAACCGCTCACGATCGCGGTCCCTATCTCTATCACCACCCCTCTCCCGNTCGCGCTCACGGTCGCGTCTGTATCGCTCTCTGTCNCCACCACGTTCTCTTTCGCGGTCTCTATCACCGTCCCTATGCCGGTGCTCACGTTCCCTGTCGTCATAGCGTGAGGAGCGATGGCGCTCACGGTCGGATCGGTCTATGAAGCGAAAATAACGAGTAAGGTGAGTATGATGCTAGATTCGTTCGTCAGTAAGCACACGGATCTCTCATTCTCTCGTTGAGCAGCGGCAGGGAAAGGAAGCTAGCTAGCTGAAAAGAACATGGTGCGGAGAAAATGCACCATGAGCTGGTTGTGTTGGGTGGTAAAATTTTGANAGAGGACGGTAATTACCTCTCTCTTCCTTTATCCCATGCGCACCTAGCTCCTGCTTTATACCTACACAGAGGTNTGATGGATGAATAGNTTACGAAGGATTGGGTACTTACCAGCAAGGTCGGCCATGGTAGTTGCTCTCAAGTTCCAACCAAACCCCGTTTGTTNTTCACCGGTGCCCGAAACAANTCCCACNCCTCCATTATGTAATAAAAGATNTTCTCACGCGTGTTNATCACGTCAGCTTACTGTGTCATCATCTTGCTACNACGGTGCTGGAACATGACACCGNCGGCAATGACGACACTACTGACAGAAATAATGATGCATGTATTCGTGTACTACATGCACAAGCTAGAGGGTGGCTCCATCTCAACAGACTTCATTTTCTCNTCCGAATACTGGTTTGTCTTCCATGAGAAANAAAACACCCGCTTCGGGCGCCCTAAGTTCATTATAAGACTNGGCCCTGAACCGTGTTGACATCAAACTCACCTTTCGCCTCGACTTACTTACCTATTNACAGTACTGACGATCTGACAGAATGTGGCCGTTCACGTCCTCATANGAGGAAATCGTAACCACGAAACGCGCCANGCGCAGTGCAGCGCTCTCCACCGCCAACCCCTTCGTTGAAGCCGAGCACCGCGAATACCTGAATGCGACAGGTATGGCATTTCATAGCTTCGATGCGATATACTCAGAGAAAACTGCATGTTTCAAGCGACGCAGATTGTGAAGCGCATCGAGAGTGGTGAATGGACTGCTTCTGTTGTTCTCGAGGCATACATTGCNCGGGCGGCGCTCGCCCACGAACATACGAACTGCTTGACAGAAAGTATGTTCGTTTCCATATCTTATGGATGCCAGGGAGCTGTAGCATCACGATCTTACTGTCATCCCAGTCCTTTTCGAACAGGCGCGCGAAGAGGCTAGGTTCCTAGACACAGACTTCGCTTTGACGGGAAAGCTCAAAGGTCCTATGCACGGAGTGCCTGTCAGCATCAAGGACATGTGTGCGTTCCTCCTNCTCTCGTGATGAACGACACTAGTTTTGTTTATTCCTTCCACNATTTGGTGCNTGCGAATAGTCGACATCAANGGTGTGGATACCACCATTGGATTCACTCAATGGGCGAACAAACCCGCGACCGCTGATGCTTCGGTGCGGTGTTTTTCATCACGCTTTTTTTCTTTCNTTCGAGTAACTGAACCTCGCGTTGCAGATAGTACGGNTCCTTCGCGCCGCAGGGGCCATCCCNTTNGTCAAGACCAACGTCCCNCAAACGATGCTCGCCTTCGAATGNTCAAATCCCTTGTGGGGATGCACGACAAACCCATGGAGCNCNGCACACACCTGCGGCGGCTCCTCTGGTGGCGAGGGCGCGCTCCTCGCTATGGATGGCGCCGCCGTAGGTATAGGCTCCGACATCGGNGGCAGTCTACGCATTCCAGCGTCCTACTGTGGAATATACGCGCTCAAGCCTGGATTTGGGAGAATCTCCTATACTGGGGGCAGGGCTCCCAATCAAGGCTTCGAAGCTGTTCGAACTGTCACCGGACCAATGGGTCGGTCAGTCAATCATTACACTGTACATGTATTCAGATTTTCGTTCTTTTTTTTAACCTTCTGTCAATTGTGGATAGGTCGGTTGACGACATCGAACTCGTAGCCCGCATGGCGTTCGGTGTCGAAGACGAAAACTATTACCCGGCGCCTATCCCATATAGGGATGTAGAATTGCCTGCCAAATTGCGATTCGGATACTACACCTCAGGCTGGTTAGACCCCGTACATGATTCGGCTTGCTATGTTAATATTTTTGTTTTTACCCCGGCAGATCGATTCGTGAAAGCATCCCCCGTTTGCAAGCGAGCGGTCCTAGAGACTGTCGAGGCTTTGAAACGGGCAGGACACCAGTGTGTAGAATTTGAACTACCGGAACGTATGTCTGCCATCCGTTTTCACGTTGGTGTCGCTCAATTGTCCTGAAATTTGCTTCATGGAGCTATGCGTCCGATAGAACTCTTCGTTGGCTTGACCTCTGCAGATGGCTATGATACGCTTCTGGAACCCCTCGGTCCTGATCCAAAGGTTATTTCAGTCCACCATACTCCAATTTCAACAGGATTTTTAAGTTTCAATTTTTTATAGGAATCCAGTTTATTCTTGGTAACACTAGGAACAAAGTTGATTGGCACGTACCTTGACTTGCCGTGCACTTGCCATTACTTATGATGAAAGCAGGTCCTGTTAGGAGTCTCGCTAGCTGGATTGTCAATACCTTCGTCGGCGATGCCATCTTTGCGGAGGTATTTCTCCATTCAAGAAGGAAAAGTGTTGCCGAGGTATATCAATATACGATCGCAAGGAATGAGTATGCCAGGAACTGGAATCGAGAAGTACGGATATCCTGTCGTTCATGTATACTTTGATCCGCCTCTGACCACCACACTGGATTCCGTACTGTTTAGGTCTGGGGTAAGCATGGATTCGACGGTATCATCGCACCCGTCCAAGCCATGCCAGCACTTCCACATGGGTCAGTTTTTTCTGTCAAAGAATCATTCACCTCCTGTTCAGAGTCAGTTGACATATATTACATGGTCTTCCTTTCTGCAGTGGTTGCGACACACTTTCCCCGTTAGCGATCGCCACCATTCAATACAACATGGTCGACAGTCCAGTGGGCATCGTCCCCGTCACGCGCGTCGACCCCGCATTAGACCAACTCACGGACGAATGGTACACCGGTCCCGATCGCGGATCGAAGGTCTTTGAGTCCAGGCTATATGGGAAGAACAGAGTGTATGATCCCGAGTTGATGAAAGGCTTGCCGGTCGGCGTGCAGATCGTAGGCAAGAAATGGGAGGAAGAGAAAACCGTGGCAATGATGCACGTCGTGGATGACGCCCTCGGTAATAGAGGTTTTGGGCCGGGAAGCTGGGCGGCGGCGGTGTAGAGGGAGTCGGGCTTCATCATATGCACGATCTATGGAATTATTTAGGTGGTCGAGATCTATGCGAGCGGGCGGGTTTTTTGCATCATTAGAATCTGGTTTTTATGGGCGCCCGCTATGTATATACACAAGAGATACGAGGTCCGAAAGAGAAGAGCAAGATGGAGGGGGGAATTGCCATCACGCTCGACCAGCTCGCCGGTCGGCTCGTCGTTGCTCCATCTTGGGACGATCTACGTTCAGCCATTGGGTAGGGAGAAGAGGTTTGGAAAACGAAACTCACCCAAACTTTCTTACAGTCCCTGTAAGCTCGGAAGAAGTCCAAGCATTTGTCCCGATCATAGTCGTGTCGGTTCAGACAATTCATGGACGCCTTAGATGCATCCTCACAGGGGCTGTCATGATCATTCAGATATCAATGTTCTGACTCACCGCACGAAAACAGACACGCGGGACGTACTCTGCAAACTCGGTGGCCACCGAGCGCCCCTTGAAGCCCGACGGTAATAAGTGACGGCCCATAAATTTCGAAGAGGATGGACGGTGGCGGATGGTCAACGCACTTTGAAGGTGTCCTTGTAGCTCTTTGGCGTGACGTTGCTCCACGGTGAAGGCTCTGGTTGAAGTGGTACTTGAGAGTCTGGCTCTGGTTTAGACATGTCGGTCTGAGATAGAGCCTGAGGTGGTCGTGAGTCAATTCTTCTTTAGTAGACCTGAACTAGTTGTCCTGTGTATAGGGTGAGGGGCTGTGAGGGGACGCTAGCGAGCTCGTAAGTCTGACGATGGTTTGGAAAGTTGGTGCAGCACCGGGCTTCGCCGGAAGGTTCGGCGCAGCCACCGACTCCACCGACCTCCACCGACGCGTTCTTCCAACGTTCCTCAATTTCAGTTCGAAACCAGCTGGCGCGCCTGCAACTAAGTAATGATCGCATTACAGCCCCATACCTGAAGGCCAATCTCGAGTGGTTGAGTGGGTGGTATGTAGGGTGATGTCGAAGACTATCACGCCGTCAAACCGACTCCCCCAATCAAGTAACGAAACTCGGAAATATCTTGATTCTTGGACCACCCGGAGGTCTGAGTACAATTGTAAGTACAGAAGAGCAAATGATGTAGCTTGGGAAGAAAACATTCCCCCTTCCAACAGAGAAAAGAAAACCGTTGGGTGACCGGAAGGGGGATATCAAAAGGGACAGAGTGGACCGAATAAGAAATAAAAAGAAATACCGAAAAAAGTGAGCGGTCCGTGTACTATGTCACTCACACTGTTGTGTTCATAGACAAACAGAATAAAACAGAGGTTCGAAAACAACGCACGAGGGGATGATCGGCGTACACAAGTCGTACATAAAGCGATACAAGCACAATTTTAAAACAACAGCAAAATGGCCTGGCATAAATCCTAAAAATAAAATCAGTGGTTCAAATTCTCCCGTGGAGGCTACGATGCAGGTGTATTAATGTTGCTCTTCTCTCTGCTAGTTGTGTTCGCCGCCCTCCGCTGCTTGATATTAGCTCGACGCACCCAGCCAAGACCGCGACCGTTTATGAACAGACGCACCATCTGTATCCGCTGTTTCCGCTCCAACCACTCTGGCGAGAGTGTGTACAGCTCCTGCATCATTGTCTCCACCAAAGCTGCATATTCCGCAGCGGCTTTTCGCTCCGCCTCCACCTTCGCCTGCGCGGTCTCCCGGATCGCGCGCAAGCGTTCCTCGCTGCGCTTTTTGAGACGTTCAGCCCATTCCACGCGGTCTTTAGTTCGACGCAACTGCTCCTCACTCATCTTCCAGCGGCTGGAACTGGGAGTGGGGAGGTTGCGTGTGTGGATGTCGTACGCCTATAGACCAACATTGATCAGATGGTTCAGGAGCAACAGTCGGTCAGTAACGTATTCAGCTCACCCGACGTTTTTCGGCATCTCCTAGGACTTCGAATGCTTCGCGAACCTAGATATATATTTAGAACCGTTACTAGAGAACATAGTATGGACGGCGCACCTTGCTGAATTGTTCATTCGCTTCCCGCATTTCCCCCTCACTTGCGCCAGGTCCTAATCTATCCGGATGTGACTCTAAAAGCCTTTGCTTATAGGCTTTGCGCACTGCGAACAGAACCGCGAATTAGATTCCAAACAAACGACGACGCGTCGAGTGAGCGCGTTGTCCATTCACTTACCATCGTCTGTATTCGCAGATCTGCGTATCCCAAACACGCCATAATAATCAGGAGCTGGCATGCTCATGGTGACAGAAGAGGCGGGCGATCAACTGGAGAGGGGGAAAGTTGAACACACAGACACTGACCGTACCGACGCGTCGAAATGAACACCTTATTACCGACGCGTCTATCCACGTGACCGAAATCTAGGGACCATGATTTGTCAGGAATTATTGACTGCTGTAGGCTTTCATTTCTTTCTCTTCCCTCTGCCAGACTTCCCCTCACTAGAATATTGTTATCGCGATGTTGGCAGTACAACATCCAATTCAATTACCGGACCCTCTTTCAGTTCCCGCGAATGCTCCTGAACATTGTCCAGTATGTTTTATTTGTAAAGAATATGAATAATTCTCCAGAATCTCTTGATCTCAAGCTCTCTGACTGGTAGGGAACGGAATCCGAGCTCGCAGGGAAATCTGCAGCCTGTGATGGATGCGCAAACCAAGAGATATGCGCCTCCAATATACCAAAGGGTCCTGATCCGGCATTACCACTCATCCGCGAGCGCATGGCGAACGTGAAACGGAAGATTCTGGTTCTCTCAGGCAAAGGGGGTGTCGGCAAGTCTACTTTCACAGCCCAGCTTGGCTGGGCATTTGCAGCGGACGAAGACATTCAGGTAAGTCCCCTCAGTTGATGTACGGAGTGATTTTGAATATGGACTCGTCTGACACAGACCGGAATCATGGACGTCGACATCTGCGGCCCCTCGATCCCCACCATCCTCGGTATCGCTTCTGAACAAGTACACTCTTCCTCTTCCGGCTGGTCCCCAGTCTACGTCCAAGACAATCTCGGTGTCATGTCCGTTGGCCTCATGCTCCCCTCCTCTAAAGACGCGATCATGTGGCGTGGGCCCAAGAAGAACGGTCTCATCTCACAATTCCTCAAAGACGTCGACTGGGGGGGCGCTCGATTACCTCATAGTCGACACTCCGCCCGGGACATCCGACGAGCATCTTAGTATCGTGCAGTACCTCAAGGAGAGTGGAATCGATGGCGCAGTGGTCATCACGACGCCGCAGGAGGTCGCGTTGCAAGATGTGCGGAGGGAGATAGACTTTTGCAGAAAAGTCGGGATAAGGGTGCTGGGCGTCGTGGAGAACATGGCGGGCTTCGTGTGTCCGGGGTGCAAGATGGAGTCGCAGATTTTCAAACCTACGACGGGCGGCGCGAAGAAGCTTGCGCAAGATATGGGCGTGGAGATGCTCGGCTCAGTCCCACTCGACCCGCGAATAGGCAAGAGCGCGGATTATGGAGTCAGCTTTTTGGACGAGTATCCGGATAGTCCTGCGACGACAGCATATTTGGAAATCATCGATAGTAAGTGCGATCAATCCTTCATCTGATATGCCTTCACTGATATCTCCTTAGGGATCAAGCAGATTCTCGGGGACGACTAGAACTGAACAGGTTGACCCTCAGGTTTCAGGTTTTTTATCATTTTTTCACCGTTATACCAGTGTTGTACTCTTTTGCATCTACGTCGCTGCTCTCACTTGTACTAGATATCACATTTCGAAGTGTATTCTTTCTTCTATCTACACGTGCGTAATAGGATCATTCTCGTATGCATCTATCGTACCGTCCGTTCTATGCTCTTGTTCTAAACTGTGCAATCTATTAACGAGGTGGGACAGTAGCACGATCCCGCGCCTCGCACAGTATCCTCCGTGCCTGCCTCCTCGTCAACCGTCTCAGCTCTTCTTACCCTTATCCTTCCTCTCCCATCCCTCGTCCTCCCCGCCTTTGAACTCTCCAGGCATCTCACTGGGTGGCGCATCTGCATCCGTCTCCACGCCCCTGATAAATCGCGCCATTGGCGCACCCCCCCGCCTCGCGTTTCGTCCCGGTGTCCATAGTTTCGTAAATCGACACCGTAGACAGTGTGCGCAACAGCTTCCTCGGAACCTCCGTGCCGGCTGCCGTGCTCGCCGTCCGCGAGCGCGCGGGCAGCACATAACCATCGCGTTGTATGCTCGGAAATGCGATTCCACCAGTACTCTGACCGCCGCCGTCGTCAAGGAAGGAAGGCATCCGAGCGACGGAGGCTTGGTCCGGTGAGTACGCGAAGTACGAATCGCGGTCGCGCGCAGAGTGTGCCGAGTGCGTCGAGAACATGCTCGCCCGTCTCGCATACGAGATGAGTGGATCTCGTTGTCTCCTCAACGATGCCGTCAAGTTCTTGTTCCGCTCCACGCTCTCCTCTGCTGCCTGTTTTTCCTCCGGACCTGCCTGTGCCGCTACTGCAACNACCTNAGCNTTNGCTTTCGCCTCCGCCTCCTTCTGCTCCTGCTCGACCACCTCGTTCCTCTCCAATTCCGAAAGCAGGCTCGGACTCCTCAACGGTGTTGGCTCGTCGGAGAGCTCCAGCGCAAATGCCCGCACCTCTCGCCTGTAATCCTCGATCTCGTCCCACAGCGCCATCTTAAACTGCTCGATTGTCTCTAGTTCCTCAATCTCCCGCCATCGATCAAACGGCTTTGGACAAGACGGTTCGTCGTTGACGTCGTGGTAAGCTGCGAGCCAGGGGTGTTCGAGGGCTTGAGGCACTGTGATNCGCGTGCTTGGATCGAAAGAGAGCAACTTCTCCAACAAGTCAATCGCTACCAATATAAGTAGTCGGTTTTCACGTAGAAATACAGATTGTNGGAGAGGGGGAAGNGGGGTCTCACCTTGAGAATCGGCAGCCGGAATCAATTCGCCGAAAGGGATTTTCTTTTTGATAGGTAGCGANCGCACGTATGCCTGAGCCTATAATACATAGATGAGTAACTGCTGTCTTCATTCGCATTCGCTGTGATAAAGGCCCTACTTTTTCGCTCCCTATCCGGGTGATGACATTCTCACTCGGTGTNCCTGTGNTCTTCATAAGTCAACCACTCGCGAACGATACCAATGTCGTACCAAGGACTTCAAGGATCTTGTTCAGCTGATCGACTGATGAGANGTTAGCAAAAANAATGTTATGTATCCAGAGTGGACGGGCTGACCGTAGCTACGGAAGGCGGTGTCAATTAATGAAAGGANAACCTCATGCACAGGGAGAATGNGAGGGGAAATGCTTACTCCTTGCCCTTGAACAAAGGCTTCCCNAGTAACAGCTCGGCCAAAATACATCCTATTGACCAGACATCGACTGCGCAAGCCAATCAAAAATATCAATCACGAAGGAAAAGAACAGNAGCTTACTTGCTGTGCCNTATCGCCTNGTAGCGTGACGTCAATGAATTCCTGGATTTTGCATGAACACGGTTTTACCCACTTGAAAGCCAGCATAATCTCCGGTGCTCGATACCACCTCGTCGCGACATATTCAGTCATGTGNGTCGCNTATTCATCNGGTCGCGAATCAAACCCTCTACTCAAACCAAAGTCACAGATCTTCAATTCNCAATCCGAATTCACCAGGAGGTTGCCAGGTTTGAGGTCTCTATGCACGACAGATGCAGAGTGCACATATTTCATCCCTGTGTACCGTTAGCCACTGCCATAAATGATCGTTCCGAAGGTGAGAGTAGACATGGAAGGTGAGATACCTCGAAGAATCTGGTAAGTGAAATATTGTACGTGTTCATTAGTGAGCGCTTGTCCAGACCTGATGATCTGATGCAAATCAGCTTCGATAGGTGAGCATGNGATATACATCGGATGGTATGGNATAATACCTTCCATCGGCTGGNAGTAGTAAACGACNTNTCAGTATAAAAATGCCACACAAATTAATTTGCGCACNTACCTCCATAAAAAGATATCTGATTGCGAGACGATATTTGAGAAGATAGACGGGGGCGAATGGTGCAGTACATACATCTCATTAAAATTAGGAGCTATGGCATCGACATCTATCAAACCGGTNACGTTTTCATGGCTGTTGAAGTGTCGGAGGAGGGTAAGCTCGCGGAGNGCGCGCTTCGCGAGCTGCGTCTTCTCNAAGACTCGNGTCACCATCTTGATAGCCACAGTCTCTCCGGAGATCTCGTCTTCAGCAGAACTGTGAATCCCGCCCGTCGGTCAGTTCATAGCATATGGAAGTGGAGGTATGAACGTGTAGAGGACTGACATGACGACCCCATACGCGCCCGAACCCATCTCGCGTATCAGCTTCCACCGCTTTTCGACATGGAATATTTTGTCGAAGGAACGGAGGCTATGGTATCCACTACATTTCTCAAATGAGCAAGTTATNACAGACAANGATGTCAAGACCGACACGNCTCACCGTTTTCGCAATGCAGCCTCAGAGAATGGATCGCATGCTTCTGATTGTCTCCGCACGAGNGACCTCCCGCGGACCACTCCTCCCCATGACGAAGGTGAAGGTTTTGAAGAGGATGAGGAAGATGAGGAAGATAATGCTGATCCTTCTTTGGCTCTTAACGTGGACCGACCGCGCTCCGGGCTCGTCTTCAGTGTAGATGNTGTTTGACCTTCTGTCATGTCACTTTGCCTGAGGCGTGAACAGGCAGTGTGCAAATTTGAACGCTATCAGTGGGATACAAGGAGATTAGGGAGGTAAAGCTCGTCAATGGAACTNTGTAGCGCTGTGGCAGTTGTCTAGTGCGTGAGGTAAANGGAATCCGGAATAATTGAGATGGTAGAGTGAAAGGAAAAGGACCAAGTCGACTCTGTGCCATCGGTGCGCGCCGTGTTTGAATCTGACAAGATCACATTTTATATTCGAGTTCGCCGATCTCCCACTCATGCTAAANAATTAGCAGGATCTCCTCGACTTGTTGTGCCTTGAACAATGCCTTGGTCCGAGTTTTTCGAGTTTTATAACGTTTATAATAACCTCTGTAGCAGACTGCTAGCAGTGATAACTAACATTAACTATGCATTAGACATTCAATGCTACAACAAAATAGGCGGTTGCACATCCAGATATACTACAAATACTNTCCTGTCCAGCTCAAAGTCGCCAACCGTCCNTGGACGGCTACGAAGATGTCGGGCTCGTAGCAACGGGTTCCGGGGCTGGAGGCGGCGATAGCACCGGTGGAGGTGTTGGAGTTCCAGGATTCGATGAAGAAGACGGTGGTGCCGGCGCAGTCGAACCCGCAACAGCACTGGCACCTGTGCTGTCGTCCTCCCCAAAGATGTCCAGATACCCTGCCACCCTCGCTTTGTTACCAGCCTTCTTCATCACGTACTCCCGCAAGCCCGCTTTGAGACTCGGCTGTTTGTCCACAAGCTCGCGGAGCTGCTCCTTGGGCAGTTGGAGAAGCGCGCCAAAGCTTGCAGGTGCGATAACCTTGGCGCATCGTATGAACCCCTCCCACAGTGGAGGGTTCATCCAGATTTTTTTGGTAATGAGGCGCGAAAGCAGGGTAGTGGACACAAATCCAACCAGAGATTTGTACGTTGTCACAGCTTGAATGACCTAGAATTGCGAGTGGGTGTACTGATCAGGCTACCTTAAGAGAGACACAAATCCTCAAAGACGTACTGTCCGCAAGAAGAGCGTGGGAAGAACCGGCTCATCAACGATCTGCTGCATGACCACAGCAAGGATCTCGGATCTGAACACATCCGTCATCGAAAAACATATTCCGATGGCTTTCCGAAAGTATTGTTAACCACACACCGTGTCACTCCGACGCGAGAAGAAACTTACCTTCGATAGCGCTCTTCAGCCCGATCTCCTTCTCGAAGTCATGCAGAAGCACCATGAGCTCTGCTGGGGTTAGCAGTTCGCTCTGCCTCACCCTTGGCAGATTGCTCGTCACACTCCCAAACGTCTGCGGTGGAGTCGTCACGATCGCTCCGAAAACAGATCTGACGAGGTTTTTCGGCTCGGGAGTCCCGTTCAGGATTGACACGATCTTCGGCAGGTGCTTCACGATGTCGGCCTTGTCCATCTCAGCGATGATGGGAATCAGGAACCGCGCGTCGAGGTCGCGTTCCGAGATGAGCGCCTTGACGAGTGCGACTAGCTGTGCCGATGGTCGGCCGTGTTCGGTGAAGATGGTCAGGACACGCAGAGCGAGTGTGTCGGCCCCTGGAGGGAATGTACGCATGATAGTCAGCAGTTTGCCGTTGTTCGGACCTAACGAGCGGACGAGGGCCGTGATGAGATCCTGGATGGCCTCTTGTACACTGACATCCATCTCGCCGTAAGCCGCAAAAATCCTATACACGCTCTCAGCAGAGCCCTTTATGAACTATAAAAAAGTGGAAATACTCACTCTTCGAGGAAATCTGAGACTTTCACAGACAGTGCGAATAGGAGCTCAACATGCTGCAACACTTGGGCCTTCTGCGCCGGCAGCTCCAGCTGTTCGGGTAAGTAAGGCGTTTGTAACAGATCCTCCTGTGGGAGCTGCCCATCCTCCATATTCTCCTCACGTGCACCATCTCCGTTCATCTCCACGTCCTCCGACCGCTTCTTCTCTGTGTGTGGCCGCGACTGCAGGCGGCGGAGCAGCTGCAACGCAAATTCACGGACCATGCTGTCCATCGGCTGAATATCGCCCACCCAGCGCTTGACGGTGATAATCGCCGCACCGCGAGTGATCTTTTCTGGATGGGTTGTCAATTCGAGGAGGATATTCATCGCCTCTACACGCATTGTGGGCCGCTGAGTGACGAAATGTCGAAGGGTGGTAAAGCCGACTTGCATCCTTTTCCCCCATGGGACGGTCAGTATCCTTCGCTCCAATTTTTTTCATGTAGCATATCCGACGCACCGATCGGGCTCTACACACAGATCCCGCAAAAGAGTGAATACGTCTGGGGGAACAGACGGTAGGTCGAGCAGAAATCTTCCAAATGTGCGATCCTTCCCATCTAGATGTGTTTGGTATGCCGCCACAATTTGATTTAGCCAGACGTCGTAATTTGGTCGCTGCCTCGCGCAAAGATGATGCATGTGAGATCTAATCAACTACCGCCGTAGATCAAAAAGCAGAATCGCGCACCCAATTCCTGTCCCGTGACATCCGGATCTGGTCATTATACCACTCCTCATTCATCCAGGTGGTGGCGAGTCGTATCCTACGAGAGTCTTTCTGAACATATTCTGAACGCAAGAATGAGAGTGGACAATGACGTACCGCCCAGAGAAATCAGCCATCACATAATTACATAACGTTCTCCTCAGCCGATCCTGCCTCTCGTACAAACTTAGCATCTCGTCCTCCCTTACCTTGTCGTCGTCGTCGTCTCCTTTCCCCAACTCCCCCTTCACCTGGCCTCCATCCGCATCAGGATCAACCACCCGCGTGATCATCCTCACAACCAACAGCATCCATATATCCTGCCCACCTCCACCCGCACTTGATCCAACAACGGCCAACTCATTCCCGCCGTTCCATATCCTCGAAACCGATCCCTTGACCAAGGCATCTCGCTCCAGATCTCCGAGTGCGCGAGGTGGGGGAATCTTGAGATCAAGAGACAGTAGGTCTTTTGTGTTAAGGGCCGCCACCGCCGCTAGCTCTTCGTCTTCTTGCATGGGCGCCAGCTGCAAAGCGTCAAGTTCATGAAAAAATAAATAAAAACAGCCAGCAGAGTCCAAGATAAAGCAGTGACGGACCTCAAGATTGAGCTTGTCAGGTTCGTACTCAATCTCGTCCTGGTCGATATCCATCTGTAGAGGATCGAGGGGTTCATCCTTCACGGCTACAGTGGGCGCTTCAGCTTTTGCTTCCGCCGCAGGCATCGCTAAGGGCATAGCTCCTAATGTCACAGTCGTTGGTTCGGTGACATCTGCCGGGAGCACAGTTGGTGGACCAGTGGGGATTACAGGGACTGCAGTGGGCGCCACGACCGACGTAGCCGCGGGAGTCGGGGCAGGCGTTGCCATGGCCAGCCTACTGCTCTGTCTGTAGGCTTGCACGAGGCCCACCAGGACCCGTTCGTCGAATGCGTGCAGATTTGCGATGATCAACTCGGTAATCAGCTGTGCGGGCAAAGAGGTGAAGTCGAACTCTGACAGGATCGAGGTTGGGGGCGCAGGCGCCGCGACGGATGGAGGGGCCTGCTCGAGTTTCTGTCGTTTGACATCGACTTTGGTCTCCTCTGTAGGTGCGGATGGTGGTCGCTTGAGAGCCGCTCTGCGCGCCTTTTCGTCCGCGGCAGCCCTTTCCATTCGTGAGGCTTGAGCGGATAGAGCTTCTGTGATCTGGGACTGGAAGGGTGCTCCATTGGGAGAACTTCGTACAAGTTAGAGAGGCTCTTGGACGGGACAAAGGTGTACGTACCGGGATATATGCATGAGGAGTATGCGGACAGATCTCTCCACGCTTTTTATGCTGCTGTATGGGAGAGGTGCGAGAGCGGCTGGCGTCCACGACACAAGAGTCGAAACGACGATTTGCACAAGGTTTGGACGTAGCTTGATGAAATTTGCCCAGCTGTTCAATACAGCAGAGAGGATGTCTGGGTTTCTGAGTTCCGGCATTCCATCAGTTATACGGCTCAATTCAAATCTCACGACAGAAACGAAGGACCATCACGCACTGATTCGTGTACAGGATCGTGACGATGCCTTCAATGAGCTTGCCGGCCTCCGCCTCGAGCTGCGCGACGGGGACAAACGGGTGGTCTGCAGGACACATGGACAGGTTTGGATCGTTCTTGTTTTGCAGCTAATATCATACACGGCGACGTAAGTGTCTAAATACAGAGCAAGAGGTGGGGCGTGCGCTACCCTAGGATCTGCAATCCCCCGCGTCTGGACCAAGATGACTCGCTGCATGAACTTCACCGCCGACAGCCGGATGCCCGCGCTCACTGCCGGCGCCCAGACAAAGTCCAGGATACGCATTTTGGCACGGGTAAGGATATCCCATTGTTGGCGATTGCTCCTGTTGGAGCAGCTGTGTGTGGTGGGTTCAAATGAATGAGGGGAGCGACACAAGACAAATGTAGAGAAATGAACGCACAAGAATCGAAAGAGTAAGGGATAGACAGTCGCGAACATCTGCACGACCATCTTGACGATGTGCGGACTCGGGTCGTTCAACAGCCCCACTAAAACGTCCAAGAATTGGGACGCCACTGTCATTGAAATAATAAATTTCTCTCCGGTCAGTCAAGTCAAAGAACGCGCGGAGAACGTACGCTGTGTGCGCGCCTCGATTGAGAGTGAAGCGCGAGCCATCCCAAAATGCAGCAAGTCAAGAACCCATCGCTTGAGGAGAGAGTCATACGCGCCTACGACACGCTGGATGATTGTGGAGCAGAAGATGGGGATCGTGCTGGGGTTGGCTTCGAGGAACTGTCGGACGGTCGCGAGGAGGTCGGCTTGCTCCTGCGAGTCTGCCTGCGCTTGGAGGGCGGCCTGAAGAACCTGCAGAGGGTCCCCTGCTTGTGAGGCCATCACACTTGACAAATGATTAAAGGCCTCTTGAGTTGGTCGAGTGCGTGTAGGATAGGTACAAAGGTAAGTAAATGGAGGGGCGACGGCACTCAAGAGTCAATACACAAGTCGCCTTTGAGACCTTCAGCGGAGTTTCAATTGTGCTTCACACTCGACGAGATGGTAGTTATCCCTTCTCACCTGCAATTTCTCAATCAATGGTTTAGGTGAACGACTGACCCTCTTGTGATCCAGGCTGCCCAACACTCTCAGGGAATACAAACGCTGCTCGAGGCCGAGAAAGAGGCTGCCAAAGTCGTCCAGGCAGCGCGCCAATGTACGTTCGCGCGTCCACCGCGCGCTCGTTCCGACCGAGATCCTGACACCTCACTCTCTCAGATCGTGTGCAGAGGCTAAAGGATGCGCGGACGGAGGCGACTAAGGAGATAGAAGATTATAAGAAGCTGAAGGAGCAGGAGTTTAAAGCCTTCGAGGACTCGGTGCGCTCGCTCACCCATCACCCCAACTCCATGCGTCTCTCCGCTCATCATGTATCCTTCCTTGAAAACTCCAGCACGCGGGGTCGACCCAGAGTGCACAGTCCGCTGTCGACAAAGAGACCGAGGTGAAGCTGCAGAAGATCACGGACGCGTACCAAACCCACCAGGACCAAGTCGTCAAGAAGCTCCTCGACCGCGTCGTCCTCGTCAAGCCCGAACTGCACCGTAACCTCAAGAAAGTCGGTCTCGAATGAATGAAATACCGAGCACTCTCATCTCAGCTATTAGTCTCATTCACGTCGACTACACCCCGCATCCCGCGCACATGGACGTTTCACGACAAGGCAGGCTTTACAGAATATAGCTCATGTACTTAATACGCGCCGCCGTGCGAGGAATCTTGACAGTCTGTCATCGATATCCTTAGATATCTTTTCGATATCAGTGAAAGCTCTCTCTATTCGATCGCCGGCATGCGGCAACGTGCCAACGGTATAGCGCGACGACAAGAGAAACCTCGTATGTATTGACAAGAATATCTAGATCTAGGCTTAATCCCTCTTAATATAGATGTCTGTGTCTGTGAACGGCCTGTCTCGCAGACAATTCGCCATACCCTAATAGCACGTTTCCCTCGCCGATCAGTCGATTAAACTCCAAGCTTTCAAGCTGCAAGTTCAAGCAGGATCCATCCATCAACCAACCATTTCCAGTTTGACCCATTGATTCCGGAATGCGTTCTCTCGACAACAAAACTAGTCATATTAACTGCGCCAACCAGATCTTCTCCATCGCGATTCTCAACATCATCTTAACTTGCTCAAACATTTGCACAACGCAAAAATCCCGACGCAACTCATCCGACTAAATAAAATAAGTTAAAAAAATCCGCGTAAATAGAGCAACACGTATGGGCTATATAGTACATACGTACATTACCTTGCTTGCAAGGTTTATTGCCCCCTCATAATTGTGCCAGGCACCGAGCAACCTGGTACATATGTGCAAATAAAAACAGCCCTTAACCGGACCTAGCGTCTTGTCGACGCTCGGAGGCACGCACAGCGTTGTCGACTGGACGAAAGTCACCCAATATTCTCCAGCCCGCCGTCTCGATACTGCGGGCCCTCGCGCTCACACATCATGTCTCCAAAGTCATGCATGTCTTGTCTTACTGACGTTTTTACTTTACAGATTCATTGACATTCTGTCGCAGACGATATCATCTATTCCCAGCCTGCCAACACTGTCACAGGTACTAATGTGATGGGTTGCAGGATTTCACAACCTTGGGGCTGCGCACTCACCCACATCCCTGCCTGGTCATTTCAACACGACGGCGCTTCGCCCCACATCCAGTCCCGTTGTTCCAACATGACGGGCCTGCACATTCGCCCACCATGCCCTCAGTCCCGTCGTTCCAACACGATAAGAACCCGCTGCAGGCGGCATCGTCTCGTGGCCATGAGGCCGTCGTGCGACTGCTGCTGGAGAATGGGACGGATATCAACGCACAGGGAGGAGAGTATGGCAGGCGGCGGCATCTCGCGGCGACGAGTCGATCATCAGGCTGCTGTTGGAGAAGACAGTGTGGACATCGACTCGCTGGGAGGAGAGTATGGAAATGCACTGCAGACAGTGTCAGGAAACGGTAATGAGTCACTCGTGAAGCTGCTGCTGGAGAAGAGCACTGACTCTAATGCACAGGGAGGATACTTCGGCAACGCACTGCCGGCGGCGTCGGTGCGCGGTCGTCGCAACCTGCCAGGGTGTCGCGCTCACCCATCACGCCTCTGCCCCGTCGTTTCAACACGACGGGGCTTCGCGCTTGCCTACTACGCCCCCTGCCCCGTCATTCTAACCCGTGCTCGCCCACTTCGCTCCACCACGCCCCCTGCCCTCACCCTCGCCATCTTGACATGGCAAGGGGCTGTCTTCGCTTACATGTCCCCGTTCTTGCCGTTTTGACACCGCTGAGTTTTCTCATCACAAGCTGAATCCGCGCGCTCCTGCCATCTGCTACTGCGCGTTCCCGTCTTCTGAAATAGGAGCGCATAGTGCGTCATCGAATCCTCCTAGTGCCCTTGCCCCTGCACGTACAAATGGCACCCGCCATGCCAGCATCAGCTGTTGGCAGGACGAAGAGCAATTCTCACCGTAATGCTGCGCCATAAATACGCGCACGCACATTATCGCCTTGCCCGTTCCGTCTGACTGGCATTGGGGATGAACCTGGTTCATCCATATCACCCGGGGGGAGGGGGGGAAGTCGCGTTGCTTTTAATAAGCTATTTCATACTGTACAAATATAATACAAAATGTGGAAAAGTTCGTGGGGGATTTCGCAAGCAAGGTTGCTGCCGACGCAGTCGGCGCTCCCCTAGTTGGAGAGTTCGCCGTTAAATATTTAAATCTTTTTTGCTATAGTCTAATCAGTTGGCCGAGGTCGACACCACAAAATCCATCGACTTCGCGGAAACGCGTGAGCGTGAGAAAATGCCCTTCACTCTTGTGTGGCGCGGCCTGAGCCTTGATACCGTTCTGTAACTGTACGACTCGGTGTTGACCCCACACTTCACGATGAGCTTCAAAAAAAAGGTATTCAATCATTTGACTGAGGTGTTTCCCATAGATTGAGTTTAGTTTTCTGCCAGTAAACTCGACCTCCTCGTCCGCGTCCGATATCAAAACCCTCTCCCCGCACCACCATGCCCTCCAAAGCTCCTTGATATCCCAACGAACCCGATGCGCTACGCGAAACCCGAGTTTCTCGACGCGATAGCAAACGAGGTCCCTCTTCCCATGATTGTTGATGCTGAGTGTGGTATGCCGCTTGACCTTGGCAAGTGGGAAGCGCTCTGGGAGGAAGGCGCGGACGACTCTGGTACGTGCATGCGCTCCCGTCGACGTTCGGCTATATCGGTCCAACTTAAACTCGGTTGTGCTTTCTTTTAAAACGGCGATTTCGAATGCAGCGTTGAATCCGGACAAGAATAATCTTCCACCACTCGACCCGAAAGATCAGTTTCTCCTGCTCGATCCTTCGAGCTCGGTCAGTTTCACGAACGGGGAGTTCTCGCGCGGCGGTTCGGGCACATCAACACCGCTCCCCGCACACGTTTCCTGGCTCCGCAAGACGGAATACATCAGCCGTGAGAGCTCGTCCACCGGCCCGCGCGTTGCAACATCAGAACTGTGCGTCGACCAGACTATCTCCCGCGCCCTGTCTTTCGTTGCTAATGAGGCGTTTTCCTCGACACAGGCAGGACCGAGAGGCTCCTGATATCTCGCACGAGGCGCAGTTGCGGTCTGTAGAGGCCTCGTTCGCCGCTGCGAATGATGGCTTTGACCTTTCGACTCTTCGACACCCCACAAAACCTGACGTCACGGCAGTGTCATCATACGAGATCCTACCGGACGCCGACATCTGGGCCAATGCCTATGACCTGTTCCGGTTCAGTGAACGTCCTGGCGATCGCCCGCCCGAAGTACGTCGCCCGCTCATATACCAATTTCACGCACTGACCAGCCCGTCTGATTTGACGATGTGTATAGGTCGACGACCCGCGGCTCGACTGTGCGGTCATGCGACCTATGGAGGCCGATGGGGATCATTTCCTTGCATATTATCTCACGAAACAAGACGAGGCGGCCGACCGTTTCAAAGAGGCACGGTTTCGAACTAACATCGATACTGTGCTGGACGAATCAGATGTACGTGACCTATTTGCGACGACTTGCCAGACGGCGACAGATCGAACTCATGCGATGCGTGTGGTAGACGACGGAATTTCATTTTGTACGAGATTACGAGGTTGTCAAGGTCGAGCAGGAAGTTCCCAATGAGTTCTTGCTCGTGTTCGACGAGGGTGATATTGAGGTCGATGGGCCGCCGGGCAAGGGGCAACATCGTGAGGTTCGTGGGAAGGGCGCGTATTACAAGAACATTGAGCGCAAAATGCTCTTGAAGAAGAAACGGACCGAGGTGCGTGTAGTTGCCCTCATCTCACATGTTGCTTCGAGTGTCTTATGGATGAACGGATTCTACAGCCGATCGAACGCTTCCGAGACAAGTGGGCTCTCGTGCGAGTCGCACACGTGCCGCCGAACCCTGATGAGGCAGAAGAGCGGGCTGACGCGCTGGCGGAGGTCCTGGACCCTCTGTATCTGCTGCAGCGCGATGTCGATGCGGAAGGGGAGGTTGTGGAGGAGAGTATGCCGGCTGCTGCGCCGGTTGGAGTGGTCGAGATAAACGGTCAGCTCGATGTCTAAGCATACATACAGCTTAGGTGTGTCTTCGTCCCGTGCGTTGGGCGATCTATACTCTTCTTAGAGTGAACTTGTGAGCTTCGACTGGTCAGGGCCGATCGGTCTGAGCCGCTGAGGTATGTATGTCGGGTAAGTCATCGCGCAAAACATATGCAGATAGAGCTACAGACGCCACTTTCGTCATTACGACTTTCTCTGCCCCTTGCTTGTTTTATGAAGTACAGATCTCGCACAAAGCAACGAAAAAGCGAGCGAACAAGACAAGCGTCCAGAGTTTTCTGCCCCTCAGCACAGGGCCAGCTCGCTACCAAGATCTCGCGGTATATCATGAAAGAGGTGTACGATCGATAGCTGAGTTCCGGAAAGAAGATTTGTCCTGCATGGAGTCTGGACAGAGAGTTTCGGGAATTGGGATATGTGTTTTTTTGCAAATGGATAGACGCAGCGGGACGCACCATTGTTTGATTTATACTCCATGACGGTCGTAGCAGGTAAGTTGAGCACGCGACGTATCATGTCCCTGTACGCCGTCAAGGGGGATGGTTCAGACGGTCAAAACGATTCCTGCAAGACAAGGCTGGGATTATTGAAGACGTACCTGATCCGTTCGCGCACCTTGGTGTCATCCACCCGATTCCACACACTCACTATGTCTTCACTCTGCCGCACGCTAATCGTACACCCACAAATCTCAGGCCAGTCCTCTTCCTTGCTGTCTTTGCTCTCTTTCCCGTCCTTCGCGCCGCTCCGCCAGCTCTCGGCCTCGTCGGCTTTGCTGCCCACTTCCTCTGGAACAGTGCAGTCGGAGAACTGATCACCCACAATGGCGAGCACGAGGTCCTCCCACACGCGATCTGCGACGCCCTTGCGGAGGCGGACGATCCACTTGCCGCCCGGGAGGTTGAGGGGGTCTTCCCAGACAGGTCTGCGGACGCCAGAATGGAAGAGCAAATAGTCGGTCGTGGGGAGGAGTGAGGATGGCGGATGGAGGTGTGTCCAGAGGGACCAAAATGATTCGACCTGCGGGGGATGTGGGAGCGGTGAGTTCGGACGAGTGTACCGACATACAGTACGGTGTGGCGCGCACGGAGGAAAACGCGGATATTTTTTTAATTCCCTCTTCGTAGTTTGTGATCTTGTTTCCCGGGGCACGCTGCTGTCTGAACCAGAATACCCAACTGTATGATAAATACATGGCACAGGGGAGTCAGGTTGAAACTTGGTGCAGAACGGAGACGAAACGGACAGACGCACGTATTGCGGAGTGGGTGCACGGATGCTGCACCGGGAGACCCACCAGGCCCCGGACTTTTTTCTTTGGTAGAGGAGCGTTCTTCGCTTAGCGAAGTAGAGAAGTGCCTAGAAGGTATGCGCGGGCGCGGAGTTGAGGAAGGTAAGGTTGAGGTCGTGGTGGCGGACGCGGCAGATTGGTCCTTTTCTTTGTTTACGAGAAAGCGGGACTGAGTAGAATGGTTTGAGAAGTAACCTGCCATGAGAAAAAGCTAGCGAAAATATAATTTATGAGGGTGGTATCTCGACGCAGCGTTCGGGTGCAAACTGAGACGATGAGTGACGACTGCCAAATAATTCTAGTCTCCCTCGGACCCCGGAAGTCCACAGCCTCATACCATGGAGACTTCATCGACAACACAATGTCTATTGAAAGATATTATAACATGCAAGGTTCTACAACGCAGAAACTGACGCAGTTGACTTGCTTCTCTGCGCTTTACTCGAGCCATGAACAGAGCCATTTTACGAAACATAGAAAAGCTAGATGTTCGGGCCAAAGAAAACGCGGATGAAAACTTGCCATGCTGGTGAGATAAAGGAAGAGGATCCACTGGCTCATAACATCCCCTGTTGGAGCGCTGTCCTGGTGAGTAACTATCGGGTGCTTTCGTCGCATTCGCCTGTGCACGAGTCGTTCCACTGGATTGCGAGGTTCGAAAACTGAGGCCTTACACCTGCTATAAGTCAAATGCGACTGAACAGATGAGATCAGCGCTCTACCATGACTTGATATACCTGACGCGGTGGATTGGTGGTGGAGCCTGAGGAGAGATAATACATCGCAAGCAGAGATTATGTATATACAAGCGTGACAATGTCCATACCTTTAGCATCCAAAGAAACAAAAAAAAAAAGGGAGAGGGAGGTCTCATCAAGGGGAGGCGAGGATTTTATTTCAGAGGACAATACCTCCTTTTTTTGAAACCGCCAAACCTTGAGGCCTGATGGACCATACCCCCCAAGTTTTTCGCCACACCGCCTTGCGCTCAGCCTTCGATATTCAATTGCGGAGAGGCCCGGAGGAGGATGCGTACAGACCAATCCAGTTCGCGACGGCGTGCGTGAGTAGGATCAGATTTTCTCCTCTCCACATGCAACTGATCAAAAAGAATGTGATACGCTATACATACACATATAATTGTAACATACGCGCCTACAATGCTTGACAGAAATCTGCAACCGCGTCGATCAGTACCTCCAGCGTCTTTCGAATCACCGTATCTATACCATACAAGAGACGCACCTCCGAGTTTCCGTCGCTATGATAGGAGCGTCTCCTCCCGCATTGTGTTAAGACAACCGTTCCCCCCCTCGCTCATTCTCTGACGATGATCCGTCATTGATGTCATGTCCGTCTGTCTCGGCGTGGTCTGAGATCAATGTGCCCCATTCTGTAACGGTACGCACCCGACTTCGGAGGTATTAGTCTGCCGTTGCTTTTGGGATGGATGGATGTGGACATTAGAAAGTATTATATCATCCGATTGGCAACCCTGAGGTGATCGACGTACTCGAAAAGCACGAGTTGAGCAGAGCGATGGGTCAGCTAACACGATCAAATAAAGTACGCGCCTTCCCGAGGCGCAGTGTCGTCCGGTGCGATATAGACATGGACGCGCGGCTCGAAGTCGCGGTCGCTATTGCCGTCAGCGGCCATGTAACCGTCGTAGACGTGGGCGCGAGGTTTGAGGATCTATGCCCTCGCGATGAACAATACCAACAGCGCCCAAGAAAAAAATAGCCAGATGCCATGATGGTAAGCGAAGAAAGGGGAGTATAAAAGACAGAGTACGACGGAAGGTACGAAAGGGGCGACGAATAGAAAGAGCGGGCCCAACGGATTTTTTGACGCGGCGACTTGCAGCATTTTGCCCTGCGCGGAAACAGATCACGGACTCCCCGTCATTGGTCAACCGTAGCCGTGATTTCCGGAGGAAGTCCAGAGTTGGAAGTTGCGACTCCGCCGCGTAGAGACGATGAACAATTCTGCATCATACCCTTTCTTTATTGTGGCAGACATACCGGTTCAAAATTTCAGAGTTCCCGCTCAAATCTATGGCTGTTATTGGCGTTCTTTGACTTTTGATGTGATTTGAACGCCGCACCATGGCGACACGCCCCAGTGTCTCCCGCGACCTAAGTAATGATATATCGACGGGCTTGTTCTCAAGACGCTGTCTACCCGGAAGTTATTTCTCAATGCTCTGAATATACGGCATGATTCCATTTCCAAGCTCTGCTTCCTGGCTCGGGACCAGTGATCAATGCGGCTATTGAATAGTATGTTCTGTCCAATAGTATCACTCGCTATGAAGAGACTGAGAATCAAAGCGGCCGGTACCGACCGCCGATAGCTACCGGCCAGGATGCTTTGTGAATATATCAAACCACACAGGTTATCTGCTCCAGTGAACTTCTCATTCCAACGCTGGAATATAAGAATGGCAACCTCTAGGCAAACAAGATCATGGATTCCACCCACGTAGCTGCAATTGTCAACTCCTTGAAGCACACACAAATAGTATATGTAAGTGCGTTGCGCTCTCGTTTCAACTGATTCCAATTGACGATTCATATTTTAGTATTTCGATGGTACGTCTTTGATTCTAGTCATCGCCGCCCTCTATAGAATCTGACCCATTAAAGTTCTGGCCATTTCATTGCTGGTGCGTCGTCAACCAGTCGGTTTGAATCATTCTGGAATGCCAATAGCCCACCCCCCATCTTCTGCTAGGTTTATGACTACATCCTAACCCTGCACGCTGAAGTCACGTTGATATGGGCAGCCGATTGGAATTTGACCAAGGCCTTTTTCTTCCTCACCCGGTACCCTGTATTTGTGGATACTGTCATGGCTTTATATCGTGAGCACTTGATCGCTACACCTGGATGGTATCTGCGTCTTACTTTCTGTTGCAGACGACTTGGGAAAAGGATTATCGATCCGAATGTGTGATATGTTATATAGAATCATTGGTTGTAAGTATCGATCATACCTACTTTGTAGAACCTTGACTATATACGTGCTTCGCCAGGGATGTTTTTATGCGGTATCAGCATCGCTGAGGGTACGTTACACACCTTTTTTTTCTAGCTCTTCCGTTTGATGATGGAGCCATTGTAAAGTCATCTTAATCATTCGTACATGGGCTATCTGGGGCCGAGATAACAGAATCGGTATTGGCCTATGTGTAACACAGACCGCACTCTTGATATTCAGCAGTATCTGTTTGAACGACTTCCTAAATTCCTTGATATGTGAGTCATCCAACATTCAGTTTTCCATGACTGATCTGGGCCTCGCCACAGACATACCTATCCAAACGCTTTCTCCGGTTCTGAGAGGCTGTTTCATAGTCTCCGGGAGTAATATCTTGTTCGTCAATTTTGCCCTGCTGATGACTTTTGAAACTAGCAAGTCCCATTTTCAACTACCGTTATTCTCCTCACCTGATTCGCATCACAGTCATATTGGCATTGACCCTGGTCAAGGGAATCCCGCAATGTACGTGAACCTAGTGTCTTTCTCCTGCTTCTATAACGAAGATCCTTCGTTAGACCGACAGTCAAACTCTCCGTTGATCATTTCGCTTTACAGAGATGGTGAGTTCTATCTCTCCTATTAATTGTGTCTTTAAAGTGAATTCGTGTCTCTCAGGGATCATGTATTATATATATCTCTTTGGTATTCTTATATGTTTCTTGCGCATTCACTCTGGGCCGCTGACACTTAGAATCAGTCCTTTCCGTCATCAACGTGACCGTTCTTCTGACGGCTCCCGTAAGTGCCTGAGTGTGTGAATATTTCTTATGAGACTCACCTTTTCTGTTTACAGCGCGAATATGCCAATCTATTGTCCTTGTGTGCCTCACTTTCCTTTGTGATCAATATGGTCAACACCTGATTGTGAGATTTAGGCTCCAGCGCGTCTTGCATTCCGTGTTATCTTCTCGCATTTTGCTGCATCTCCGGCAGGCTGCGAATCAGAGTATTGTTTACGTTAGCGGCATGCCCGACAGCCTTCCAACCGTGGGTCAGGTCAGCAATATCGCTTTCGGAGCAGGGCGATCGGGTACAAGAACTATGTTCAGCGTTGACGATGGTATATGGGTCTCAGGTGAAAATGCTATTGAGACACACCATGGTGACGGGATCGATATGCCTTGAGCCCGAGGCACATGCCCTGATGCACGCACTGGTCACTTACTGTTCGATGACCCAGGACGCTGGACGTCTGGACAGTCACGACGGTCCAAGATGGTGGTGTCATATTTCGTTCCTACGATGAGCTGACGAGGTATCCTTTACCTGAGCTATGATGTAGCGTAGCACGTTTCATATCCAACTAAATAATCAGGATCTGGTCTGGAGAGGAGACGCGCGCGAGTCGGCCGTTTCAATTACAAGTATACTTAAGAACCCTTGGGAGCAGCGGCCCGTGCATGAGTGCTAATGAAGGTCGATTCTATATGTAAATCAAACGGGTCCCTTAGCTAGCTTGAGTACTATCAATTGCTTGCTTCTCGAGCTTCGTATTAGTCCGAGACAACTCGAGAGACATACCTTATAGATTCCACCCATGCTCTTCGAAGTAGGTGGTCTGTCACGAAGCTGTAGCGAATATCATCTTGCTCGAGAACACAAAGGCAACTGCAGGATGCGGTGAGTAAGAAAGAGTAAGTCATACATAGGCGCGGAACGGACCCCGGATAACCCCGAGCCGTACGCGTTGGTGTTGTTGACAATGACATGGACACCCTGCCGAGGGGATCCACACATCGGAGGCCTCCTTTCCTTCCTTTCCTCTCTCCCATCGTTTTTCCTCCACTCGCTCACCGTCACCTCTATTTTTTTCTCCTTTTCTACAGGTTTCTTCGCTGGTACATGCAATTCTAATGAAGCTCACTCTACGACAAGAATGGAGGCTCCGACCGCTCGCGTCCTTCCTTGGCTTTCTCGATCTCAAAACCGGTGTCGTCGTCGCCTTACTTTTTGCAGTATGTGTCCATAATATAATCACCTCAATCAATATCAATTCTACAGAACTCTTTTAATTGACGACTATATAGTTACTAAATAAGGTGGCTGGTGTGTACGGGTTGATTGCGTTGTTGACGGGTGCCGGCGGGTCTGCCGCTCAGCTCAGTCAGTACATCTACTCTGTTTTCGGGCTCATATGCCTTGCATGGGGCCTCAAAGCCGTAGAAGACGTACGTATTGATATCCTATTACGAATCTCGTCGGCTCATCCCGTCCTTTCCCATCGGCTGTGCAGGAGGATCCCAAACGCACGCTCTACTTCGCTCACTACTTCTTTGCCGACCACATCGTGTCCACTGCTTGGACAATATTCTTTGCAGTCCATTGGTGGGTATACACACCGCACGACGGACGTCGCATCGCCAATTCTCCTGCACAGCAGGCCCTCATCGACGGCTACATCGGCCAACACCAGAACGTGACCGAAGCTGAGCGCATCATAGCCGCAGAAGATATATGGGGCAGGGAGAAGGGCGTCGCTGCGACTATCATCATCTTGGGTTGGCTTTCCAAGGTGCGTGCCCTCGATCTTACACGCCCGCACTCCAACGAGCTCCTGCCCTTCCTTCGGTTATCAAATCAATTCCCGTCCAAAAACCATCATCGCGTTCACTCTCGCACGCTCCGTTCATATCGACCAGTTCTACTTAGCCGCCCTCCTCTACTCCTTCGCCCACCATCTACGCCGGGGCACATACCGCTCGCTCCCCCTTTCCCGCTCCACTGTCCTTTCTTCCTTAGCCTACACAGCCGCACGCCCTGAGCCTGACGATGACTCGTTCGACGAAGAAACCGATGCGTTTTACTCGCCCGCGTCTGCTACCACTCCCCTTCCGCTATACGCCCATCACCAGCAAAATCACGGTCGCCGGCCAGGCTCGAATGGCAGCTTCGCAGATTTTGTCGGCGCGCCCACCTCCACCGAAGCGGCAGCGCGGGAGCTTACTCGGTCGTGGTGCGAATGGGAACGGGCATGGGTTCGGTGGGGCTGGGGGAGCGGCGAGTGGGAGTGGGGGGGAGTGAGGGCGACGATGAGGTCGTGTTCGACGAGGAGGAGGCAGGATCCGTGTCCGGTCGAAGTGGGTCGGGGGGAGAAAGACCGCGTGTCGCTCATGGACGGAAAAGCACCGGGTAGCGCGAGGGGCGGGACGGGGAATGGTGTGAGTCGCATGAGAGGGTAGGATGACGTCTCGACATTGGTTATATAGGCTCGAACGGTGGTCGTGCCATTGTTGGTGTAGTATTTAATTACATCGTAGCTCCTTCCCAAGCTTCCGCGGAGCGAGGACGTAGAGCGTAGAGTGTCTTCTGGTGAAAGGTGTGCTTGTGCTCAATGTCTAATATACCTATAGTTCTACTGAGAGTGGTGGTGGTCTCTTCGATGGATGCTAGCCATTTATCTATACACTCCTTGCAATCTCCCATCTTTTCTTTCCAGCCACTCCAATCCTCCAGTGTCAATCTTGCTTCCTTTCACGCTCATCGTCCTGTTTCAATTTGGGCTGAATGATCGCCTTTTCGACATCCGCGCTGGCCATCGTGAGCACTCCGTCATCCCGCAACGCCGCCGCCCTCCCCGTGCGCAACGCGCGCTCCGTCATCGTCACGCTCGTCGTATCGTCAGCTGGTGTGTCGATGGGGTTCATCTCGGCTGCGGCAGCCGCCTGAGCCCGTTTACGAGCGCGAGGATTAAGGATGGCGGCCGCGAGGAGGACGAGGCCGTCCAACACCTGTCAGCAACGGGCCGTGAGACTGTGAACAGTGGTGTAATCAGGAGATGTGTACGTACGATGACGAGGGAGTACGCGACGCCCGCGATCACGTCGAATTTGGGCTTGAAGACGAGCGAGAGGTCCGAGAAGATCCCGCCGAGGAGGTCGATGGACATGAACGTGATGGAGATGCCGATCACGGCACGGTGCTTGTGTATCTCGAGATACTGCGGCCTTTGCAGACGGCGTGCCGGAGGAGTAACCGTATTATATTAACATTTAGCTGGACATGTAGACGGGGGAGAGTGAAGCGGAAATAGAAATACAGGAGCGCGAGGGAGAGCATGACGGAGCTGAAGATGCCGAAGAATTGGACGCCGCGTCTTCCGGATTCCTCGCCTCTCTCGTATGGCGGCTGCAATTGCGGGAATGTTCAGAGTTGAACTCGTAGAGACCATAAGAAGGGAAAGAGGACGCACGCGAACGGCGTAGACGAAGCCCACTTGCATCGCGGCGTTCACGATAAGTATGGCTATGATCATGAGGATGCATTTGCGCGTCGAATGACCGCCACCGTAGTGCATGCACTGTAATAACGCGCGAAAAAAAACATCAATTCTTGACTGTTGAACGGAGTGGGCGTGAGGGACGGACCTGGCCCCATGATAGTAGGGACAAGAAGCCGAAAAGCTGCGGCTGGAGTATGAGCGGGATGTTGAGGTTTTGTACGATTGAATAAATTGCGAGGGGTATAGATGAGAGGGACCATGTAAGGCTGTGAACGGAAGATTGTAGTCATCATATTATTGGCGGGTGGAAGACGCGAGGGTGACTGATTTCCAGAGACGCACACGAGCCAGTGTGAGAGTCCCTCGGTTGACTTTGTTCGCCAGCTTTTCCATAATTGCGGGATCATTTGACCTGACCAGCAAACTGTACCTGCGATGATGGTAAAGGGGTTAGTGAACATTTTGACAAGTTAGCATGAACGCAACGCCGTACCCATGGTGCCCAACACATTTTCTGCGACACGATTGACGGGCATGTTCGTTGATTTAAACCAAGGGTATACCAGCAGCTGTACTCTACGCACACAGAGATCTGGTGCAGCGAATGAAAGACTTTTGTGAGAGTACTCGACTCAAGAGAACGTCTGGAAAGCAAAGGGAACAGCAACACAAATTCCCAGAATCAGAGCACACCAAACGTGCATATAGAATAGGCGTCGAGATGACTTATAAAGGCGGGCGTTTGGAAGATTTGGAAGAAAAAGAAGACTGAAATACGTGCTGGAAAACATAAATGGTTCGAGGGATGCTGACTTAGATTTACGTCTTTTTGGCCGGGGCGACTCATCCGGTTCCGCACCCGGAGATCCGTGTGTTCTTGCCGGTGCATTATCCAGAGCAGGGAATGGTTCGGAGTTGGACCGGCACCCTTTCTATTACCAATTTCACGTTCGAATCGCGTTCAGTAAACCACGCAGATACGCGCTGCGAAGGATCGGGGCGACAAATCAAACGATGAGATGAGCATTTGACATTGCACAGGACATAAAAGCAAGCACGCGTTCTGAAAAGGTGGGGGTACTTTACATGATACAAATAACACATTCAAGTCGCACGCCGCGAGCTCGTGGGGGCAAACCAGGCCCGCATGCGAAGGTATACGGCACAGGATCCGGTCGGCGCAGGGGTGGTACGTGAATTCAGCGTTCAGTTTCCGCGCAGGTTGTACACAGTCCTGCCGTAGTAAGCGCCAGTCGCGGCTGACGTGACTGTCAGCATAGCGGGGATGGGGCCCTTGGCGAAGCGCGGAAGTGAAGAGAGCAGAAGGAGGGCCGAAGCGCCTGCGTGTGGAAAATAGAGCGTCAGCTTATCATGGATCCATGACGTTGGGGGAGTGTGAAGGTTGGTGAAACGAACCTAGCGCGACCTCGAGCCCGTTCGCAGTGTTTTTGCGGATGCTGTCGGCGCTGTAGAGGTACAAGGCGCCCACGCTATCGTAAAAGGTCGAAGATGATGTGAATGAAGAGCCAGCGCTGTTGATGTGCACTCACCCCACGCCAGCGACTATGGATGGAATAGACCTCGTGCGGACGAAACCAGTGATACCACCAACGATGCACAGAGTGCCCATCACGTATGCGGGGTAAGCAGACTAAATGACAACTAACGATGAGCGCACTGTCTTCCTCCAGACATATCAGACGCACCATAGGTATTCAGTAAGTGCGGGTGAAGATGAGGTGGGTTTCCTGCGTGGGTGGGAAAGAGATGATGGGTGAGTGAAAGTCGTGCGTACGAATAAATAAGATTGTTGTTCACAGGCAAAGATGAGCCTCGGCAGCCCTGGATCCTGGGGATCCGGGGTAACTCACGTGCGGCTGACTCTGCTGCGGTTACGAAAACTCATTGCTTCCGGCGGTTGTACACCTAACCCCAGCCTAACCCTAACGGAATTCTTGTTGTTTCTCCTTCATTCATGGCCTCGGACGTATTGCCACAGAAAAACGAAGAGTATGGGACAAAAGAGTATTGGTGCGTCGCCAAAAAATGCTGTTCTGATTTTTCTCGAATATACGTGCTCAAAATACCTTCCAGGGATCAGCGGTACACCCAGTGAGCTCTCCGCCGTCTCGTATGAACGTCAAAAGAACTGTGCGCCCCTCCAAGAGAGTCGGACGGCGCATCATTTGACTGGTTCAAAAAATATGACGAAGTCGCTCCTTTCATCCGGGAAGCCATCCCAGACAAAAACGCGCGCATCCTGATGTTAGGGTGCGGGAACTCGACATTATCTGAGGATGTGAGCTACTGTCCAACTGTCCATCCAACAGCATACGGTTACTAGTACAATGCTGACGGAAATCCTTACCAGATGTACGATGACGGGTACAAAAACATCACGAACATTGATGTTCGTGAAATTCGACTCGTGCATCGTTCTGCCTCGATGTTAACCTCGCATCGCAGTATTCGAATGTCGTGATCGAGCAGATGAAACGAAAACATCAAACTACCCGACCAGAGATGGAGTGTATGAAATCTCCTCCATATTCTGTCCGTATGTGAGCGGATCGTTGACTAGATTTGTAGGGCTCGAGATGGACATCCGCGACCTCAAATTTGAGGACGCGTCTTTTGACGTCGCCATCGATAAAGGTGATTCTGCACTCCTGCGCGCACCACGGCATGGCGCTCAACCTGTTTCCGTGAATAGGGACAATGGACGCGATGATGACGGCCAAAGGAGACGTCTGGGTGATTAGATCTGAAGTTTCTCCGACAAGGCTTCCGCGACTTATAACTTTGCAGGACCCTCCTCAGCAAGTGATCGATGATTGTACAAAGGAGGTCGACGAAGTGCTCCGGTATGATCGTCTTATTTTTACGTCCCTCACTGCTTGACACGCTAATCGTTTCGTTAGTGTCCTTCGCAAAGACGAGGGATTATTTCTATATCTCACTTTCGGTCAACCACATTTTCGCCGCAGGTTTTTGATAAGAGACGATACAACACTGGAGATCAAACGCATAGGAGAAGCATTTCATTATTACTTCTACATTGTTAGGACTTGAATTCGCATCGCACACGATGACCAATGCTTTTTCGATCCATGATGTATCCTCATTGTCAATGCCACGAGCTCTGAGTCGAGTAAAGCAAGGGAAAGTATGTTCAAAACAAAAATTTGACATTCTTGTAGAAATCCAACATCGGGTTTTCCCCGTTCCTCAACTTCGTCTTGCTCAAATCCGCATACGTCTCCAAGAACTCCGCATGCGTGAACACGCTCGATTTGCGCTCTCCCACTGGCAACCCACTGGAACTCGCTACGCCATCCACCGGCGGTCTCCGATTTCGCGGCTGATACGACGAGAAAAAGCCAGCCCCGGCAGACAGTGAGGACGCGCTCGTCGCTAGCGGCGAGAGGCGCGTATCTGCAGGCGTGAGATCTGCCGGGGTCAACGGCTGCGCGAGGACGTGCTCATACATGTCCCGCAACCGCTCAAAGCGCGTCGGGAAGAAGATGTCGAAATACCCCTGCCGCACGAACAGCGTGCTGCAGGGGATCGTCGTGTTCTTGTACCGCGTCTGCACGACGGGCGCGTTCATCCCCGGAATGGTGTCCGGTAGGGAGCTGAAGTCAGAGAGGAGAAGCCGGTGCCGCGGGAAGTGCGTGCGGAGCGTGCGCAAGAGGCTGAGCATACGCGTGGGGATGTATTCGGGTGTAGAGAGATTGGGCGCGAAGGGGAGGTTGGTGTAGAAAGAGCGCATGGTGCGGGATTTGAGGAGTGAGGGAAGAGGTGGTGGGTGACCTAGACGGCGTCGAAGTGCGAGGAAGGAAGATATTAGTGGATCGGTGACTCGCGTGTAGTACATTCCGAAATCGCCTGTGCCGTCAATTGTGATGAGTGCTTGGTAGGGCTCGAGCGTGCGGTAGTCGTAGCGAATCATGTCGTGTGCGAAGTTATCCTGGAACGGTCGCTCTATGAGATACGTCAACATTAGAAGAAGTAAATGCAGACTCACTATGACTTCCATTGCGATGAAGAAACAGGGCGACGGTTCGCGCTTGTTCCAATGAAAGATGCTTTTATGTGTGACGTTCACACATGGATGAATAGGGGACAGTTTCTCCTTTTGCACCTTTGCAAGCCTGCCACTAATCTCGACAATATTGTACTTAGTCCGTTCATACACTTCCGGATACTCTTCCAGAATGTAGTCCAAAATATCGAGCGCAAGCGTCCCGTTCCCGGCACCAATCTCATAGATCACGAGGTCCTCGTATGGGAAATATTTAAGGAGGTACTCCGAAACAATGCATTGGGCAATGGCCTGGCCGTAATATGGCTACTGGTGGACAAATACTCGGGGTTAGCTGCAATCCTCACGTTCACAAGACTTGCACAAAATGAATGACCTTAAACAGCTCTGTCGGCGTATGCCAAATTTGTCTTCCAGGACCCCCTTGCTCGTCAAACCCGTACGCCGCATACTTCTTCGCGACCTCATCCTGAAAATGTGCAGAGTCCTGTATCGAATTGAACTCGATAGGATCCTCGGCCGCGGACGTGAAGATGGTCGCCTGCTTGGGAAAGTAGCCGTAATGGGGGTTGTAGAGAGAATCCTCGATGAAATCGCGCACGAGCATTTTCACACGCGTCGGTCGAGTCGTAGAGCGTTCAAGCTCGTTCGCGGTGACACGGGTATAGCTGACATACTCAGGGTCGGGGAATTCGTCAAAGAAGATCTCGGGGTTATAGTTTATTTTTTCTTTGTTTTTGTGCGGTTCCTTTCTGTGTGGGTCGAGGATGCGTGGGGTGGTGGAGAGTGATCGGGAAGTTAGGACGGTGCTGGAGAATCGGAAGTGTCGAGATAAATGTCTTCGTGCACAGGCCGGCAGAATCAAGCAGCTCATGAAGCGCACACAGCACCAACCTGGGGCGCGTTGTCAAGAAAGTCACAAGGTCGAAGTTTGAGACTGATAAAGGGTTTCGAGAGGTCGAGAGGACGAGTCGATGAGTATGGGTGAGGGCCGAAGGCTGCACAAGAAACGTGAATGCAAGGCAAAAGGTTGTACGTAAGCACCATTACTTTTCGATATCTCAAGTCATCTCGATTTCGGAACGGACGATCACTTCTACTGACTTGCAGAGATGGAGACCGCGGAACGACTTGTGCGTACATGGGTTGCATTGGGCGGAGACAAGGAAATCGAGGTCACAGCAGCAGGTATGCTCAGTGACCGGATCGAGAGGCTGATGAAGTAGAACATACTATGCAGGCATAGCTACTGGCGAAATCAAGTTGCTTCACGTAGTAAAAGCTTTAGGAGACTACCTCACATCAGAGGAAGAAGAGCTACGAGCAAAGGGTACGATCCCTTCATCTAACGTGCGTTAACTGCATTCAACTGAATTCAAAATACAGGTGTGGAATTCCTCGCGTCTGTAGTCGGACAATGTCCACCAGATAAATTCAGTCGACAAGCTGGTGCGTCTTTCGATGTCCCCTGATTCACCTGCTGGTAAATGGCTTGACCAACCATCAGTGAAGGTCCTCATCCAATTCTTCACATCTAAGCTAGAGGACACCGAAACCATCATACCCGCCCTGAAGGGCATTCTCAACTTGACTCCTCTGCCATCCTTCATTTCAGACGATGCGATAGAAATAAGCAGAAAGTGAGCGTATTTCTTTCACACTCACATTTCTTGAAATTCAGGATCATCTCTCAGTCTTTTCGCACGTGTGAAGATGCAAGCTCTCGTGCAAGTCCAACGCTATGTCGTATTTTCCATCATCGACTGGCTCATAGCACGGCATCGTGATGGTGAGTTGTTCAGCCTTCTAGAAACTGTGAACATTATCTCATCTTTTGTCCAGCCTTGATAAGTATAAGTGATGAATTCATCACGGGATATGCTGCGTTGGCGGACGGGGAAAAGGACCCTCGAAATCTCCTACTTGCTTTTTCAATAGATCGTGTCATTATTATCGAATTTGACATCACAAACAACATCGAGGTAACATGTTTTGAAATATTTTGAAATGGCGCGCACTGATGTTCGCAGACCCTGTTCAACATCACTTTCTGCTATTTTCCTATTACTTTCCGACCTCCTCCAGATGATCCGTATGGTATAACTGCTGATGATCTGAAAAAAGCCCTTCGGTGAGTGAACCCTGACCCAGATCTCTACTCTATCTGTACTGATTGCTTCTATAGTTCATGTCTGAGCGCTACACCAGCCTTTGGTGCATCAGGCGTAACATTATTCCTCGAGAAATTGGCTGCCGGTAGCCCTTCAACGAAGGTCAGCATTATAGTACATTTATCGCGCCTTGATGCTAATTTCGACTACAGCTTGACGTCCTTGAAACCATGGACGTCTGTCTCCCTGTATATGGCTCTAGTCTAGCGCGTATCACGGCACGCGATATCTGGAAGATTCTCAGACTTGAGATTTTCCAACCAACGAACTCTTCCACCGAAATAGCGGCGCTGAAGACGATGCGGGTATTGATCAAAACCATCTACGCGGACGAAGGCGAGGGTAAGGACTCGGATGAGGATATTGCTGGCCTAGCGAAGGAGGCATGCGAAGAATGCATCCAAATACTGCGAGAGCCGGAGAAGAGCCAAGCCAAGTTCGCGATCAAAGTGCTTTGCGCTTTCATGTCTACAACACGTCTGTCCCTTATTATCTCGTTGGAATTTTTACCTGATTAGAAGGAACTGATTTTCCCCCCTATCATCCTTGTAATCAGCGTCCGTCTCTCGTTACACCATCTCGCAATGCGTCCCACATCTCGTCAAGCTTTTTTATAACCCCGATGAACTCCCAAATCGTGGTCCTGTCTTATCTCTGCTCACTTCTTTGATCGCCGCAGCTCGTGACTCTACTGTTAAAGTCTTGTCGACAGCCGACTCGCAGGCACCTAAAGATGTCCCATTATTGCCATTCAAAGATGAGGTGCTGGGCGCATACACAGTTGGACTAAAAGCACCATCATCTGCTCACCCCGCAATCGATGGCCTTTTGGCTATGGTCACAACTCCTGGATTGCTCGAAGACGAAGAAATCGGTTTCGTAGTCCAGAATGTAAACGACGTGCTCGCCAGTGATCGACAAGATTTATCGGATGTTAGGTAAAGCCATATGCCCATCCTCTTGTTCGATCGCTTACGCTTGGACGATGTGTTTGGATTCCCACAGCGATGCCGCCCTAAACCTGCTCACGACCATCTCCACTCTTGCACCAATCCATATCTCTCATACGACGCTCCCCCTGCTATTCTCTGCACTTCCAGACTGCGCACCATCACGTTCAGATATACAAGCACGCACCCGCCTATGGAACACCCTGACTTCGCTCGCCCGGCTTTGTGCTCAAGCCGACCTCTTCGAGACGCTCGTCGTGCGTCTGTCCACCAAGCTTGATCTACTCTGTTCTCCTGCCGATCCCGCTGATGAAGTGGTTGAGGATAGTGAACCTGCCGCGGCATACGCGCACGCGATTCTGACGACGATCGCGAAGGTGTTATCTGAGAAGGTCGACCGCGGAGATGTGGACGTGCCGAAGTATATCGATCGGCTTGTCCCGCGACTATTCAACCTGTTCGTCTATTCCGCTTTAGTGGCTGGGAGGAGCGGGAAGGAGCCGGTGGCTACGGACACACGGCTCGTTCGCGTTGCGGGACAGATCGTGAGCTTGGTCATGCAAGCATTACCTGCACAGTCAGTACTTCTGCTATCTAGAATGAGCGGATGGGTTCCGTCACTGACCTGTGTGGTCCAATATAGGAAGCAGGAGTCATTTGTAACTGCGTTGATGGATGCTTACCTGAAGGGCGAAGTTGCTAAAATTGCTGTCGGATACTATAAAATCCCTGCGGATGCCCACTTTGCTCCGTTTGGCGTGAGCCATCAATTGTTGCTTTTTTTATTCTATCTCACCTGGATTATAGGAGGAAGCCACAGTTTCTCAGCAGAACTTGGTCGCCTTGTTGTCCGAAAGCCTCATCCCACTGGACAAGGAGGCAAGTTAGAGTCTCTGTTGCTCTTACCTGTCTGCCTCTGACTGGTGATCGTCCTACAGGTTCGGATACCTGTTGATGATCAGGGAGCATTTTTGGACATGTTGCTCCAATGGAGCATCCATAGATCGGAGACCTCAATTGGAAAAGATGCCGCTTGGCATATCGTGGCTGCTGTAATCAACAAGCGAGAACAAGGTAACTAAGACTGTTCTGATAGAGCATCCAAAGCTGAAAAGATGCAATCAAGATATTGGGCCTTTTCTGTCCACGAAATTGGAATCATTTTGGCCGTCCGAGCTGTCTGATTCGGCCATTAGGCCTGAGACTCGACAGCTGGCAATCAGCGCTTGGGTTTGGGTACGTGCTGTTCTGTTTTAAAAATTGCTTCTTGCCATGATCTCGGCTTTTTATATCCTGTGTCTGTAGATAGCAAAAGGGCTCTTAGTTCGCAATCATCCGCAAGCCATGTCCTTCGTCGATCGCCTTTTCACACTTTTCGACGACAAGGATGTTAGCTGGAATGCTGCCAGAGCTATCGGGCAGGTTGTTGCGTCAGACAGGATACTAACGAAGAAGAATCGTGCTGTCATCCGAGTAAGAATTTTGTGTTCTCTCATGTGCACTCACTCTAAAACACACAAACGGGCAGATTTTATATGCGCAGAAGTATGCGAACGCTGTGCTTCCGCGAATCATCGCTGGAGCCAAGTCACCGGAGAGTAAGCTTCCAGTAGGTTGTACTTCGTGAAATGGAATGCTAATGTGTATTAGATCCACGCAAGCAGACAGCCCATCTTGTTGCACTCACTTCCCTCATCAAATCCATTCCGACATCCGCATATGCTCACGAGATGCCTACGGTATACCTCCGCTTGCCATTCTTTGAGACCACTCACATTGACCTATATTGTTTTAAATTCATTTCACCATATCTAGCTCATGCCATTGCTTCTGCGTGGACTGGACCTCTCCGACTTTGAAATACGAGCCAACGTGATCGATACGCTGCTCGCGGCTGCGCAAGCTGATTTGGAGTCGGACGCCAAAAAATCTAAGTGGGGCAGTGTCGTAACTGAGCATGCGTCAAGCCTAGCGACAACGATGCTGAAGAATAGTATTGTCTCAGATATGCCGAACATGGTACGTCTGCCATAATCCCGGGCCATCGTCAATTGGAGACTGATTGTGTTTTGACACCTCGGAAACACGAAGAGAGTCCGCATTGCAGCGTTGCGACTTCTCGCTATACTACCGAGGGTAGTGAGATACGATGTTCTGCATCCGCAAAAACAAGTAGTATTGAGGGAACTTGGGAAGGCATTAGACGATCCCAAGAGGGTAGTTCGGAAAGAGGCTGTAGATGCCAGGTAAGTCTTATCCGATCGTGAGCGAGGCGAATATCAGAATACTAAGTCGTTCTCACTGGTAGGGCGAGCTGGTACGAGTAATCTCCGAGTTCCGGCCACCTGAATATCTTCAACTGACACATGTTCTTCTATCTAGGTTCACCTACAGTGGTTAATCTTCGAGCAAGTAAGTTATAAGGGTGGGGTACGGCGCGCCTGGGATGATAGTCAGCATGTGTGTGTATGATTATCTCTTGGCTTAGTGAAGGATAGAAACCAGTCCTGAGGCGTTGAGAGAGCACCCAACTATGATGGTCTCTAATAGCGATGACAGTGGATCAGTACAAAGCACTGAACAGAAATCCGGAGATAGATCGCCCCTAACCCTGTCATAGGTGTTATCGGCAGCCCGGAAACAATAACTTATAAACCAAATCACAACGTACAAGTTTTGAGTTCCCCTGAACGAGACACAACTGATTCAGCACAAGGGAAATCCTCTATAATCTGATCCAAGTAGAAGGATATTAACAATCTCTGTGCTGGCTCACAAGATGCCGCGATCTACTCCAACTGATGACTTTCCAACCGCAACATCGGATCTTCAGGAAGATACAGAAGAAATCATCCATTCCACCAGCTTACGCAGTAGTGGACCTCCCACACTACGGAAGAACGAGCATCTCCAGTTCTTGCTGCGTAATTTGAGGCAGGGCTTTCCGGCGCGATACATCAGCTACGACGCGAGTCAACCATGGCTCCTCTTTTGGACTATCCAAAGTTTCAGCGTGATGCAGGTCGGGATGGACCCAGAAACGAAACAAAAGTACGTTTTTTTGTTTGACCCACTGGCGCGGTGATGGAGGCGAACATGTAGGGCGATTGATACCATTATGGCTTGGCAACATCCTGATGGCGGGTTTGGTGGTGGACCGGGTCAGGCAGCACATCTCCTGCCTACATACGCGTCCATCTGTACGCTTGCCGTCGTTGGACGTCCAGGCGCCGGAGGAGGATGGGATCAGATCGATCGGTGCGTCTTGACTTAATGACATTTTGTCCAGCTCGTTCTGAACAACATAAAGCGAGAAAATATACAATTGGTTCATGTCCTTGAAGCAGCCGGACGGCTCCTTCCTTGTAACACATGATGGTGAAGTTGATACTCGGTCTGTCGTATCACATGCGTTGCAGGGACATTAAGCTAACACATTTGGATGACAACCCAGAGGTATATACTGCCTGCTTGTAGCAGCGTATCTTTTGGACATCCTCACGCCTGAGCTCATTGCCGGCACGGCTGCTTTCATTGCTTCCTGTCAAACCTACGAAGGTGGTTTTGCTTCCGCGTCACACCCCTATTTCTCTGCTGAGTCCTCTGAGTCGCCCTCACAATCATCATGTCTCCCATTTCCTCGGCCGAGGCTTGGCGAGGCTCATGGCGGATACACGTTCTGCGCACTAGCATCTTGGGTGTTGCTTGAGCCGTTTCTTCCGGAAGGGGAGTCACAACCGACGATAGATGGAAAGCGGTTATTGAGGTGGTTAGTGAATATGCAGGGTACGGAGATTGAGCTTGGTGGATTTAAGGGACGGACAAATAAGCTAGTGGATGGATGCTATTCGTGGTGGGTGGGTGGTGAGTTTGCGCTGCTGGAGGCGCTGGGGATTTCAGGATATAGCCACCATGCCGATCTGGAACCTTCACAACACCAGGATTATAGTGACGAGTCATGGGACGATGTTGATGGTAAGTTCTTATTATATCGCACCTTTCTACGCGGTAGGAGTATATCTGACCATTCTTGTTAACATATCAGAGTCCCTATTCAACTGTAAAGCCCTTCAAGAATATATTCTGCTAGTCGGCCAACATGTAACCGGTGGACTTCGGGATAAACCTCCAAAGTACGTACTATTTCGTCTAATACCCCCAAGAAAAGGCATATAGAGTCAAGTACGGCTCTGCATATGCAATAAATCAAGGGCCTTCTTTCTCATTCCATTATCCTTCCATTACTGCATGAGAACATCGTTTTGATTGATCTCGATTTCCATTCCTTTTGGTTCATGATGCTGCAGAAATGCAGACGCATATCACACGCTTTACTGTCTTTCCGGTCTTTCCGCTGCTCAACACCGTGTCTTCCCCTCTGTCATGCGGAAATCAGAGCTAAATTCACTGTGGAATAATGTCGAAGGTGAGCTTTCGTCACAAGCAGATGACAAAAAAATTCCTAACGCGGCACTCGTTCCTCAGAGACCCCGGAACTTAAAATGCGCGAAGCTGCGTTTAGTTCCGCACTCTGTTGGACAGAAGAGGAGGGCACATCCAAGATCGTAGGGCCTGCGTCAAATAAAGTTGTACGTTGGTTTCGCACCTGCATTTCTTCAGAGCGGAGAATCAAAAGTTTCTTCGCAGAACGCTACACACCCGCTATTTAACCTCACTATAACGCACGCGGAGGCAATTATGTCGCACTTCTATGGGCAGACAGTACCCAGGCATTCATTTAAGCGCACATGAATGAAGTCAGGATGTCATCTTGAATGGAATGGATGAGCCATGGATTTGGTAGCTTGGGATGATGATGCAGCAGTTACTTGCTGGTGATCTGACATCTTTTCCGTCATTGCTTTCGATTTTCGTTCAGTCAAGTTGCTGTGAGTGTAATATTAGTTTCTGCAGGACTCTGAATTCAATTGTTTGCTTTGATATACAATATCATTGGTATATACTCTCCAACATTCGCGGTCTGTGTCTCAGATGGCCCGCTCGCATGCGCTCGAGCGCCTGTGCCGTGATACCTTTGCCCAGATGCTTCACCAGTATACACACTTCCTTTCTATCCCAAGAAAAGTGCTTATCATACGCCCGTCCCAGGGCAGCAGCTTCTAGATTGAACATACAGTGTGTTGTCTCGGGGTAGCGCAGGAGATACTCCTCCAGTGGCAAAAATTCCAGGCGACGCTCGAGGATCTCTGCAAGATGCAGGCGGGTCGCCGGATGCGATGGGCGCTTCAAACATGCGTCGTAGAATCGTAGAATCGAGTTCAAAATACACGTACAGACAGCATTAGTTATGGATCGCAGACCAAATATGTTCTGGAGATCTCCAAGGGTCCTCAGGGAGTTTCGCGTTATGCTGCGTGGGCTCGCTGAGGATGCACCGGAGCATCTCGTGATGTGCGTGACTGCCGCGGTCTTCAATATCGACGTAGTCAAAGGCGGTGAGCGGGAAGAACAAAGTCATGCAGTCTGTCTGGAAGTCAGACATAGTTCGGTGATAAGATACGTGAGTGGTACGCGCCTGGAATGACCCACTCTGTGAACCATGCAGCACATAGCATAGAGTTCGCAGGCAAAAAAACTTTTGAGCGACGCGTGTTGTAAGCCACCCACTTTTTTGGATACTTCGTTTCTTTGCTGGACTGCTTCCACTGGGGCTGGATCTTGTCTCGCCGCGGGCGACACTTTGTCCAGGTGAGTGTAACTTACAATCGGTGATGGGGAGTCCGTGAAGCCTTCGTCCAGAGTTGACGAGATGGAAATCTGTACGCTATAACCTTCGTTTCAATGTCAGAAATTTTTGCAGGCCATCCTGGTGTTTAAGAACCTCATAATCCCAAGTAGGTAAATGCCAATCCCTTGAAACTTGAATGAGGAAATTATACCTCTGGCACGGCTGATTTGGTATAAATAGACTCTCCACGACTGCTCGCAGCTTCTCAAAAAACTGGCAGTTCTTCCCGGCCCTGAAGATCTCGTGGAAGCTCCCATACAGCGATTTTCATGTCCCACGCGCCAAATCTATGGAAATGATCAGGAAAAGTCGGTGATCGATTTATATGCACTAGTACTTACCTCGCATGCCAGTGGTTACATGTCTTCCTGCCCTCGTCAAGAAGTTCCTTGCAGCGTCATTTGCCTACTTCCTTCTGAGTTGACCTACCTCCATAATCGCTGCATCTGCTAGTGAGGATGACACGATCAGAAGTAGGGGCGTAGTTATAGCTTACCGCCGGTATTTATGTGAACAGGGTATGCAGATGACCTATGATGTAATGTCAGGACACGCACGATGAATCAGAGGACGAAAAGCCTTTTGTACTAACCTCAACATGAAATGAAAGGGGCTTCTTCTCGCACGCCACAAACCCGCCGCGGCCCTGGAGTGCACCCAACACACACGGCTGGCGATGATGTGTTCTCCACTTCGTGTTTGCGCTTCCTGGAAGATGCGGACGACGCGTCGATAGGCGCACAGGCATTGCATCGGTGGTCCGCGTGATACTGAACGTCCAATTCAGAATGCTCACCACACATGATGAGCTTGGCCATCAGTGTACCACGGGATGAACATCGAGCTTCACACTCTTTCACAAGACGAAGCATCCGTTTCTTTGGACCTGTACTTGAGACAGAGGACAAAATCGGTATCCAATGACCCTGAGACTGATCTGTGGTCAGCATGAGGAGAGTCCCTCGGATGGTATCTGTCAGAAGGTGTAGCAACTGCAAGCGGTGGGGTAATGACGATAGGGGGAAGAGATGATGATGCGACGTTGTCCGCCAAATTGTCCTTAATAGATGACCCGAATAAGCCATTAGAGTGCTGATGAGTACCTGGGTATGAGGGTAGCAGGGACTGGTTCTGAGACGATTGCATAGATTCTGTATGGAGACGGAATTCTGCAATCGCAAGCTCCGCTTCGCGTTCCCTGCGCCATTGTTCGCTTTCGCGGCGCTGCTCGGCTGCGGGCTGGAGCTGGAGCTCTTTGATGTGACGCATCTCGTACAAGAAATCGACTTGATGGTCTGCAGCGGGTATGTAGTCCGGATTGAGGTCCTGGTGGGCTTGGTTCTGGCGCCTCGGAAGATGTTAAGGTTCTGAGCCGGTTGTTCCATCGACTGGAGTAAATCATCATTGACCGAATGGGTAGACATGAGAAGAGATGGATCAGCATAGACGTGCGCAGGAAGAGAGTCCAGGACTGAATCAGCCATGACTGGCATGCTGCAGGAATCATCTAACAAATTGTCTGAGGTTATTCGTGAGATGAGGAGGTATCTTCAGCGGGCGCTTCACAGGACTGAGTATACCATCGGACCACAGGACGTCATACTGATCCATAATGCGAGCTGAGGTAGTACTGGCTACGGGTGGATAGCTTCACAGTGGTCGTCAATCAGTGTCCGCTACCTGTGGGGGAAAGAGGGGACGATCTCTGCCTACGGCTGTGTATGCGTTCGTGCAGCACACTTAACCCTAAGCGCTAAGCACTTACCCTGGAAGTGGATGCCAAGGAAATTTGCTAAGATACTGGGAACGAAGAACATCACCGTTCTCTTTCGTAACTTAGTCCACTGTCGGAATCGTCTATCTTGAAGATTGAATCTCGAAGGCTGAGGATGACTCTAAAAAGTTGAGTATGTTGCTAAAGCAGTGGGCGAAAAGCCGATACAGTCACAGTCAATGCGACCCAACGCATCATGCCATTCTATACCATTTCAGGAGTTGAAGCTTTCCAGGAAGAGAAGACAAGCACTCCGAAATGATAGCAAGGGTGAATTTAGTTGCCGGAGACGTCAGAGTGGCTCTCGATGACAGTAACGGGCATGCACTTGTGCACGCTTACGTACGTCTTTCTCCGACAGTCATCATGAATTTGACGGTTCAGCTTCCCCCGCGAGACAAAGATCCTTTAACAGAATATCGCCGGTTGGCATGAAACCAATCAGTTTCGGTATAATTGATGAGCGCTGCCCAGCGGCTAGTAATAAGCTTCAAAGCCTGTGCATCCAAGATCGGTGACGAGCATTAAACTGTGCTTCAATCTCTTCAGCTTAAGGTAGGCCAGACGTTTCCTGAAATTTTGGGACTTACTTGGAAATCTACAGTGCACCTCAAACTTATTCCTTTTTTTCAGTTCATCTCGTTCGAGTACTTGAGGTGAAAAACACTCCTCAACGAGAAAGCGGGAAATAACAGGGCCAGAGGCTTCGCGTTCAACCGTCAACGGTGGAGGGCTGTGGAGGGATTGTCACGGTCGCGCTGACACGTGGTGTGACAAACTCTCACGTGATAATAAGTCACACATGGACGCGTCTAAGTGCGTCCGAGCATTCCGGAGCGCAGCTCGCACCCTGCAAGGGTGAAATGAACCGTGTGGCACAATCAGTAACAAGTCTATGGCATTGGCAGAAAGGTTACGGTGGGTTCGGTCTGTGATAAGAGGTTGCGCTTGAGACAAGTCTGATTTGACGGCCGTGGAGACCATGCTCTCTGCCGAAAGGACAAGACGTCTGCCGAAAAGTATACACTGAGGCACTAGTACTCTGGACCTATTGGCACGATGGGGTCTGTGTTATTTCTTTTGGTGGGAATATTTATAAAATCATGACCAGAGCGATACACAAGTAGATCCTACCTCCAAGCAACCATGCAACCAATAACCCATCCTATCCAAGCCGTCTAAATGTCCACGCAGCTGGAGACGACCTCCCGAGATCGTCTCGAAGGAAAAGGGTATACAGTTCTATGATGGCGCCATAATCGCCTGAGTCTTCACATTGGCTTCGTTCAGCGCGAGCTCGAATGCTCGCAGATGTTCCTCCACGATCTTCCGCCCGTCTACTCTCTTCCTCGTGCTCTTGGTCGGCGTTGAAGGTGACCCATCCGCGTCTGTCATCCCGGCCTCCCACCGCTCAATCTTCACTCGACTCCTCTCCGCACTATCCCAGTCGGTCCTCCACCCTCCGAGCTTATTCTTCAAAGCGCGAATCTTCCGGCCAGCCTCCGTCGTCGCCGCCCCGTTCACCTGAGCGTGCTCCGATATCACCGTCAACGAGGACACAAGCGAAGTAGTGTATGAACGTAGATGAGCCAGTTGTGGAATCGTTTTGGCGGGAGTCAGAGGACCGTGGATTGGCGGGGGTGGAGGGAGAGAGAAGCTGTCCTTTATAGGTGAAACAATTTCGCTGTCGTAGCCATCGTCCTCGTCCTCGCGCATGTGTTGGTCGGGGTCCACTTCCCAGTCGATCGAAGCGGCTATAGATTCTTCAGCCACTGAATCAAGCGTTCGTCGATTCTCTGTCTTCGCCGTATCACCATTTGGCACAGTCCCTGCCGACGCGCTTGAAGGCGGATCCATCAAATCTTCAACCCCCTCCAACGCGTCCAGCCCGGCCAATGCATCGCTCCCGCCGACCTCTCCCGCCATCTTCCTGAATTCTCGCTCGTACTCCAACAACTCCCGCACCTGTCCTTCTCTGTCTCTCGCCGTCTCTTCGATCTTTCGTATGATGTCCGACGCAATCTTCTCGAGCGCCGGCTGCGAGCTGAAGCCCAGCCCTGAACTCGAAGGCGCCGAGTCAGCATCCAACCGCCTTAGATGCGACAGGAACTTCTCTGTCGACTCAAGGTCTTGTGACAGAATCACCATCGCATCTTGTTCTGGCGGTCGGCGTTGTCGCGTAGGGCGTACGGGACTACCGAATACAAAATCAATATCTTCAACAGGCGACCGCGCTGTTGGGGATGGCGGCTGTTGCTGCAAATGGAGGTCGAGAGTGGCCTCGTCCGCAAAAGAAAGACTTTGCTCGATCTCCACGGGCTCTGCGACGCTGGGCTCGCCGACCTCGCCGTCGATGCCCTCCGCACCCTCATCGTACTCGATGCCAAACTCTTCCGCGAGCAACTTTGATCCGGCACTGGGCTCCGGCAGCAGCGCGACGGCCAATTCATGCGCTAGTGAGTGGCGCCCGCTGGCGCCGTCATCTTCCATGCCTGCGATGGACTGTGCAAGGTTGGACGATGATCCACGCAGGGAGGTAGTGGATCTATTGCGGCTCAGACTGAGACTTTGTCGAGCAGGTGACTTGCGAGGTGAGGGAGAAGGAGGCGACAGAAAGAAAGACGATGAACTTCCGTCGGCATCGTCGTAGGCTGGCATCACGGCCGTAGTAAAGAGAGGACGAGTTATGTAGTCCTAATTGTCTGAAGGATGGAGTTGCGACAGGACTCGACAAGCTCATGAAGACCGCAAGACGCGTCGACCGTAGCGTGGCAACAAACTTGAAGCCATGCATCACATGCCACCGTATTTGGCAACTGTTGCCTTTTCAATCTTGTAGCACCTTAGTTACACCCATGGCCAATTCCTGCCAATTCCTGCACGCGAGCTCCGATTGATTGAAAGAATGCGTTCTCAGTCACTCTCCAGGCATATAAGTATGCATGTATTTTCCAAGAACCGTGCGGGTTCGTCCGTACCCCTCCGAAGATGAATACTTGAAAGTTGGGTGCCGAAAGACGCCAAAGTCTGGACTCATGAATTCGGCGTAGACTCGTCTCGTTCTTCAGTCAAAATTCACAAGACGTACCACAACCACTTTATCGTCAAGACTCACACCATTCTAAGTGCGGGTCAGCTTCAATCAGTCAAGTACCTTTTCCATACCTCAGATCTCACTCAACTCAGTTGCAACTTGGTAAGCACATAGAAGCACATTACAGTTGTCCTCGTAATTCTCATGACGCGGCATTCCCCTGCTCTGTATAAGTACACCAGGTGCAGCAAGGTGAGAAACCCCAAGATCTTCCTTGAAAAACCATGTCTCCGTACAAATCACCTCTGCAAGGATACGAAAATGCTGATCCGCTGCCGACTACCATAAATCCTGATGGAAAGTCGTTGTACAACCCGCCAGGTCCCAGATCTGCTGCGTATGACGAGTTCCCCAAACCAATTGAATCTTCAAATAACGGATTCGATTTCCATAGTGAGTCTACTATCCTGCACGATCCGATGACACTAATTGGGGCGGAAGTCTATTATATGCAAAACGTCGAGTCTGAACTGAAGTACGCTCGTGAACTTCACGAGCGAATTCGAAGGGAGTTTCCGGAGGTGCGCCGCATCTTGTCGCCTCGGTCGAGCTCTTTTTTGATGCGCCATCATCGTAGCTCCGAATCTATAAGTTCTGGGAGAAGCCAGTTGGTGAGGCCGACAGGTCGATCAGAACTCGCAGGACGCCGAGTTGCTAACTATTTCTATGTTTTAGGTCCTCATCCCACGGCCATGTTTGAGGTCAATACGTTCAATCCACACCAGACAGGGGCATTTTTTTCGTGGTTGGTTGTTAACCGCGGACCCTGTTCGTAAGTGCCCAACTTTTATTTTTGAACGAGGACATCACTCTAAACATATTTGGTGTCGGTCGGCGTCTGCAGCGTCCTCATTCATCCAAACACTAACGATCCTTATCAAGATCATACAGAGTTGGTGACATGGATGGGGAAACCGTGGCCTTTGTACGCCGAAATGTTGAAAGACTTCCATCGATGAACAAATTCCGCTTTCGTCGATGTTTTAGCTCCTACTACTATGTCATGGCATTAGTTGCCCTGTATTTGGCTGTTGTGTACGCTGGCGACGGACATGTGTATTACTCTTTTTTTTGACCTGCACATGAGAGCTTGAACTGAGCACTCCCAGTTGAGTGAGCAAGCAAAGGTCCACATCATGACGCCCTGAAATTGCGTCAGCCGAGGCGAATCGAGCATCGAGCAGCGTGCTCTTGCTAGATCCGGCCATTCACCGCCCTCCTCCAAGAACCTTCAAATCAAATAAGCACACAGCGAGGGCTCCTCTCTTTCCACCGCTACTATCATCATCGCCAACTGAATATTAGAAACAATATCAGATGCCTCGCCCAACTACAATCCTTGATTCTGCTCTCGATGCCGTCGGCAATACACCGCTCATTAGGCTTGACAGGATCGCAGAGCATGAAGGATTGAAATGCAATCTCTGTTCGTACTTTTCTTTCAAATGACTTCTGCACGATTTTCCTGTTTTTGCTTGGATTGATTTTGTATCTTTCGTGCTTTGCAATAGTGGGGAAACTGGAATACACCTCAGCGGGGGGGTCTGTGAAAGATAGGATCGCAAAGCGGATGGTCGAGGTGGCAGAGAAGGAGGGCAAACTCGTGCCAGGGAAGAGCGTCGTCATTGAACCTACGTCTGGAAACACAGGTCGGCAGATCTCCATTTTATCCGTGATGCGTGCCGTTCCTAACGTATCTGTTTTTCAGGAATTGGCTTGGCTATGGCCTGCGCTATCAAGGTAGCCTATTTATTCCCTCGCATAAAGGATGGGTACTGAATACTACAGATAAGGGATATTCGGTGATCATCACTATGCCCCAGAAGATGTCTCTTGTATGCCTTTCCCTCCTTGCCCTTCTTATGCGGTAGCAAGAGCTGACGTTTTTCTCCTTGCACTGCTCACAGGAGAAAGAAGCCGCCCTGCGAGCGCTTGGCGCTGAAGTCGTGCGCACGCCTACAGAAGCGGCTTCGGATGCACCAGAGAGTCACATAGGTAGAGCCTTACTCGACGCAGAAAACCTCTCGTGGCTGAATTCCTTAACGATCCCGCACAGGAGTGGCCAAACGCCTTGAGAAGGAGATCCCGGGCGGGATCATCCTGGATCAGTATCGCAACGTTCGTTCGCTTTCATGTCTCAGCTCAAGCAATCACACTAATCTTCGATATTCTGCCGCCCTTGGTTTCTTTTTTTTTTCTGGTTTACAATCGTGGCGTAAAGGTAAACAACCCTCTCGCACATGAGCTGACTACAGGCCCAGAGATTATTGAAGCTGTCACATCAACGCCATCGACTTCCACTCACCCATCATCCGGTAAAGTAGACGCATTCGTGGCCGGTGCGGGGACCGGCGGGACCATTTCAGGTATAGCCCGTGCACTGAAGAAGTCCCACAACCCCGCCTGCACTGTCGTCGCCGTGGACCCCGTACGTCCCATCACTTACTATCCCTCTGACATCCTTATAATTACATTAAATTAAAATTACAGAAAGGTTCTATATTGGCCCTCCCTGCCTCTTTAAATATCGCGGACACGGGGGCGGCCTACATCGTCGAAGGCATCGGGTATGACTTCGTGCCCGATGTCCTCTCGCGCGCGCCGGGCCTCATCGACACATGGGTGAAGACTTCCGACACCAATGCATTTGACGCCGTCAAGCTGCTCATGCGGAAAGAAGGCGTCCTTGTGGGAGGGAGCAGCGGCAGTGCGCTCGCGGGCGCGCTCGCCTGGTTCAAGACGGACGAGGGGAAGGCTGTAGCGGCGACGGAGGGAAAGAACGTTGTGATTTTGTTGCCAGACGGGTGAGTCTTGGTGTCGCAATGTGGAAACTTCCGGTGTTGATTTCCCCTTTACTTTCGAACAGAATCAGAAATTATATCGGCAAGGAGTGGTTCCTCAAGATGGCGCTTCAGGCAGAGCCGACACCGCTCGCGCAGCAGATCGCGAGCGTGCTCAAGCGCCCTCAATAAATAGTGAGGACGCGGATACCTGTGTTTGAGGGCAAGCAAATAGTGTGGGCAGTGTAGCGCGATGATGCATAAACGATGTCTGCACAAACGGAATGTGTCCTTGTTCTCTCGTACCGTAGGCTTTAGTCACTTAGACGTTTTGACCGAGTTGGTTTTGTTTAGACAGCCATGACTGAGAAACCAGTATTCAATAATCCACTCCAAATCGTTATATGCATCGTTTGAGTACAAAGTGTATGTCAGGTGGCCACGGTGTAACCGGCTCAACCACTCGAGGACTGACATGGTAACAAGAATATGAAGAATGCATGTTTAACTGAGATCATTGGATAAGTAGGACACTTGTCCAACAGCAGAGCAGGAACGAGCACATATCGACATTACGAGGCTGCTGTAAGAATCATGAACACTGAACTGGTATAAACGTGTTGATAATGGCATGCATCTTCGGTTCAGAAGATGTAGAACAATAGCAATCCATCAATCGTCCGTTAAGTCAATGACTTCTCCGCAAGCAGTCCCTAAGTTAATGGGAGATGGCGACCTCTCGACTTCGCGGGAAGCGGAAGAGACGGCGTGGGCTCGCTTCAGGCAATCCAGCGCAGCCTACGAAGGATAAATAAGCACAAGAATTGATGTGGGCATAGGCTCATCGATGACATTACCTCCAGAGCTTTGATGCAGGCTGCAGTGTCATTGCTGACGGAATTCGTCTCGGTACCCTCATTTGGCTCAGCTTTTATGGCGACCGGCGCGCGTTGCGTTTCAGGACGCGATGCCTCTGCCTATCATCACTCTTGGTGAGATAGTAAAGGAGCATGGGGGATACTACCTACCTCTTTACCAGACGCGACCCCCGCTGTCTTCTGTCTTTTCTGCCTGTCGGTCCCTGCAGCTGATGCAATGCGTTTCGCGCCAGTAGCTGGCGGCGGTGATGGAGGTGTTATACCACTTTCAGCAGACACCGGACGCGGAATGATTCCTTTCGCTTGGAGAAGCACTTATCAATGGAAGAACGATGTCAGTCAAGAACACGTCTTCATAGAACATGAGGGGAGAATATCCCACCTTTCGGCTGATAGCGGAAGCAGAATTTGGCCCAAGGTGCCCACACGCTATCAGTATATTTGGGGAGACGATATTTGAATTTATTGGGATTGGGAACACTTTTCCCAAATCTGAATCGATGCATATAAAAGATGGTTCATGCAGAAGGTAGAATATACTGTACGTACGAAACACAATTCCAACCCGTCTTCTTCGTAAGCTCTGAGACGGGTCCAATCTGAGCCACAGTGGTGGGTGCATATTCCAAGATGCTCCCTGGGGATTCTGCGCGCAATACGATAATCTCTATCGTTCCTAGTTTACTAAGATCGACTTCCCCCACGTCAAGAGTATCATCATCATCATCTGTATCCGGTAATGAACAGCTGTATACCGACATCACGTTTGGACATTATCGCCTACCTCTAAACGCCAAATCGGAGAACTGAAATGGTTTGATTGTATGCTCCGTGTCGGAAAGGCCCAAAATAATCAATGGCGACGATCCTGGATGCAGCAATTGGACCGCTGCGCGGCGTCCATCCATATAGACATGAAAAACAGCAAATGATTGGCTGGTATTGTGCACGCGCACTTGAAATGACTGTTTGTAATTGATTTGTGGATAACGATGGCGATGGAGGAATGAAAGTAGTATGTCTACGTACCTTCCCACTTTCACTCGGTATGTAACAACTCATCCTCCTCGTGCCTATGAGTTCCTGCGCATAGATTTCGAGCTCAGACTCATCACAAATTATACTTGAAAAGCATCCGTTAAGTTCGACAGACGGCATAGTGGTCTGTCTTGGGCTGATATTGTAATTTTCAGCTCCTTTCACTCGAAGGCAGGACAATGACTTACTGTGGAGTCGTGGACTGATCTTCTCCTACCGAAGTGTGTGTGTGTGCACTCAGAAGATGATATCAAACTCATATGTTTGAGTCAATAGTCTTCTTATCTGTGAAGATAAAGAAGAACAAGTAAGTTATGTGCTGTACGCCAGCAAACTCGAATGCGAGTCGTCGAGTCCAGAGACAATTTAAATTCTGTGATACCTTTAAGTACAGCTATTCCCGAAAACCTTGTCCAGCCGCCAGCGTTTGTTTTCTTTTCCCCCCCTCGGGACCGGCCTGAGTACGTACTGAGGTGTCACTGACCAGTCTGGCATGGCCCAGGGACATGTTCGCGTTCTATCTAGACCAAATCACAAATACACTGTGAGGATTTGAGATTGATCTTGGCATTCAAGTTTCGGTTAGTAGTTACAGCTCTTTACGAAATGATAGGTTGCATGAAAAAAAAAAATCACACACAGCGGAGTCCAGACTCTACATAGACGGGGTGTGAAATCAAAGGCCTTAGCGAGCCTCCGCGGAATTGCCGAGTCTGTAGTATTTGCACTCCGTCATACTCCGCCTGTGTTTGTAATTTTCTTAACACGGCGTTTAGTAAAGAGCTGTAATATCGTGCAGTTCTGCTTCCGATAGATTCATCATGGTCTTCCCTTCCACCACATCGGCCAAGATATCAAGGACCAGGGCCTTATTGCAAGAGCACGGCGTGATCCCGGATGACGTTTGTTAGTTATTTGGATCTCTGGCACTGGCAGAAGTCATAGACAGGAGCAGATTCGAGACAGTGTTGTCATCGCAACATTTTACTGGTTCGATCCAGGACGTCCGGGAATAACCCGAACATGTCTCTGGACCGTGCTGGACTGGTTGGCGTGTCTCAGTAAGTACGTACTCAGCCTGGCCCGGAGTGAAAACAAAAAAGAAGAAAACGACGAGGTTCTACTTTGGCCCTCTCTGCCTCTTTGAATGCCGCGGACATGGGCGCGGCCTGCATCGTCGAAGGCGTTGGATATGACTTCGTGCCCGATATTCTCGCGCCACAGCCAGCACTAGGTCTCATCGACTCATGGGTGAAGACTTCCGACGCCGATGCTTTTGACACCGTCAAGTTACTCATGCGGAAAGAAGGCTTCCTTGTGGGTGTGACCAGCGGCAGTGCGCTCGCGGGCCCTCTCGCCTGGTTCACGACGGACGAGGGAAAGGCTGTAGCGGTGACGGAGGGAAAGAACGTGGTGATTTGCTGCCAGACGGGTGAGTTTTGGTGTCGCAATGTGGAAACTGCCGGTGTTGATTTCTCCTTTACTTTCAAACAAAATTAGGAATTATGTTGGCATGGAGTGGTTCCTCAAGATGGAACTTCAGACAGAGCCGACACCACTCGCGCAGCAGATCGCAAGCGTGCCAAGCGCCCTCTGAATAAATAGTGAGGACGCGAACACTTGTGTTTGAGGGCAAGTGAATAGAGTGGGCAGTGTAGCGCGGTGATGCATAAAGGATGTCATGCACAATCAAAATGCGTATTGTTCTCTCGTATCGTAGGTGACTCAGACGTTTGACGGGTTGGTTTTTGTTATCTGAAAAATCAATATTCAATTATTCACTCCAGATCGTTATATTCATCAACGTTTGAGCATAAGGCATATATTAGGCGGCCATGGTGTGAACAGCTCAACCCACGAGCGCTTGAGCACGGATATAGAAGTTACAGTTAACTAGAATGCTAGATAGGGCCTTACATAATCAAATCCTGGAGAGGATTACTTGAAGCTTGAATCACGTTGCGGCGATGTAGCAAGAAATAAAGAACAATATGTTTCAAGGCATTAGACCGTACGCGTAGCAAGAATATGAGGAATATACTGAGATCATTGGGTTAGTAAGACACTTCTCCGACGGCAGAGTAGAAACGAGCACATACCGATATTACAAAACATTGAACTGGTATAAACATGTTAATAATGGTATGCGTTCTCGGTTCAAAAGAGGTAGAGCAACAGCAATCCATCAGTCGTCCGTTAGATCGATGACTTCTCCGCAAGCAGTCCCTAGGTGAATGGGAGATGGCGGCCTCTCGACTTTGCAGGAAGCGGAAGAGGCATGAGCTCGCTTCAGGCGAACGAGCTCGGCCTGTGAAAGGATAAAATAAACACAAGAGTCGATATGGGCATAGACTCATTGATGACATTACCTCCAGAGCTTTGATGCGCGCTGCAGTGTCCTCGCTGGCGGGATTGGCCTCTGTACCCTCGTTTGGCTCAGCTTTTACGGCAGCCGGTGCGCGTTGCATTTCAGGATGCGATGAACCTCCTGCCTGCCATCGCTTTCAGTGACTTAGTAAAGGAGTGCGGAAAAAACTACCTACCTCTTCACCAGACCCAACCCCCGCTGTCTTCTGTCTTTCCTGCCTGTCGGTCCCTGCAGCTGACGCAACGCGTTTCGCGCCAGTAGCCGGAGGCGGTGATGGAAGTGATATACCACTTTCAGCAGACACCGTACGCGGAATGATTCCTTTTGCTTGGAGAAGCACTTGTCAATGGAAGAGCGACGCCAGTCAAGAACACGTCTTCATAGAACATGATAGGAAAATATCCCACCTTTTGGTTGATAGCGAAAGCAGAATTTGGCCCAAGGTGCCTCCATGCTATCAATAAAATTGGGGCTATAACATTCCAAGATTTCGAAATTGGGAACACTTCTTCCAAACCTGGATCAATGCATTTAAGAGGTGGTTCATGCAGAAAGCAGAACACACTGTACGTACGAAACACAATTCCAACCTGTCTTCTTCGTAAGCTCTGAGACGGGTCCTATCTGAGCCACATTGGTGGGTACGTGTTCCATGACGCTGCCTAGGGATTCTACGCGCACTACGATAATTTCTATTGTTCCTAATTTACTAAGATCGACGTCCCCCCCGTCAAGATTGTCATCATCATCTGTATCCGGTAATGAACAGCTGTATACCGACATCGTGTAAGGACTTTATCACCCACCTCTAAACGCCAAATCGGAGAACTGAAATGGTTTGATCGTATGCTCCGTATCGATAAGGCCCACAATAATGAATGGCGACAATCCTGGATGCAGTGCTCTGCCCGCCACAAGGCGTCCATCCATATAGACATAAAAAGCCGCTAATGATTGGATTGTATTGTGCACGCGCACTTGAAATACCTATTTGTAATTGATTTGTAGATAATGATGGAGGAATGAAAGTAGTGTGTCTACGTACCTTTCCACTTTCACTTGGTACGTAACAACTCATCGTCCTCATACCTATGAGTTCCTGCGCATAGATTTCGAGCTCAGACTCATCACAAATTATACTTGAAGAGCATCCGTTAAGTTCGAGAGACGGCATAGTAGTCTGGGTTGATATTGCGATTTTCAGCTGCTTTCACTCAAAGACAGGACTATGACTTATGCGGAGTCGTGGACTGACCTTCTCCTATCGAAGTGTGAGTGTATGCACTCAGCAGACGATATCAGACTATGATAGTTTAGTCAATAGTCTTGAGCGCGTGTCTGTGAAGGTAAAGGCGAATAAGTAAGTTATGTGCTTTGTCGTCGAGCCGTGGGACAATTCGAACTCCGCGGTATACCTTTAAATAATGTTATGTAAAAACAGAAGATTTGCACAGTAGCGGCACCAAGGAGCTTTGCAATATCAAACTGAATGGAGTAGAGTGCATCGAATGGCGCTTTGAGATGGAAATCGTGATACATAATAGTAGAACATAGACTAAGTGGAAAAAAAGACATGATACAAAACACCAGTGAGACATCAATCGAGAGTAAGGTCGATGATCTCTCCAGCGGCCGGACCTAAGCGAATGGGAGATGCACGCTCAGCTTTAAGAGCCATTCGGACCTCATCCTCGCTGTGAATCTCAATGATTTCATCCTGATGTTGGGTTGAATTGTCAGACGAAGTCAGTAACAGGCTACAACAGGGAGTTCGAGCGAGGGATGTTGGAAGCAAACGCCATAGAGTACTCACAGCTTGGGTATGACCACTGGATCTCGTCTGCTCCCTCCTTCTCGAGGCTCGAGCATCGGACTCTGTATCCTGCATGTGGGGGACATTATTTGTGGACGACGACCCCTGTTGAAAAGAAATATTTGCCGAGTTCGATTGAGGCATGATACCTTCAGCCTGTAAAATCGCTAATAGGAGCCATCGATGTTCTTGTCAATGAGATGAATGATTTGATTCAGACCTACCTCTAGGTCTGTAACAAAAGCGAAAGGTGGCGTATGGGTACTTTATCGGATCTAAGGCAATCGTCTTGGTGGTAGGAGGTCGCCATGCAGACACCTGAGACTGCCCTAAGCTGCAAAGGGGTTTGGATGCCTTTATGCAACAGAACCTGGCAATACTCACGACATTTGATGCCACCCTCCTTTTTTTGCTCTTCTCCGATACTGAACCTGATTCTACGGCGCCGCGCTCACGATACTGGGCGATTCGACCTCTCCTCCTCTCTATCCTTGCACGATACAGCTTGACCTCGATACACCCAATGTTCGGTGGCGATGAAACATTATCTGCTTCATCATCATCTGATTTGAGTCCAAGTGAGCGGAGGACAAAGAGTCAGAGGATGACGATGACGAACCTACAAGGGATATTTCCGAGAACTTGAACGGTGCGCGCGTGGTCATCGATGTACGTGCGCCCCAGATCGACAAGCTCTTGCCTGGCTGCGCAGACTTGCTGGATACACAACGTCCATCAATGAACAAGTCGATCTTCATCGTGTACCTTCGCTCGAAGTCAGTATATTGAATTGCGAATTCCTTGGTTGTCGAGCGATCGCAATAGCCCATCATCCATAAGTCCGGACACGGATGAAGATGTTCTAGCTCACCATCCCTGATTCGCTCACTATAAAGCAGCTGACGCAGTCCGCACCTTCTCGCTTCACATCGTGGTGTTCCACTTCTCTCCCGTGACTGGTAACGGCGACCCCATAGCCGTGTAATAGTGGCATTCTGAAACAACGACACAGGGAACAGCGAGTTAGAGTGAACCTCTGGTGCTTTCAACGTGATGATTGTTTATCGGCCTGGTGTTCTAATCAAGTCGAACAACGCCGCCACGCTCAGCTACGCGACAAATCACGTGATCAAGCTGTGGGAAATCTTGTCCAGCTTGCTTTTGTTTCCTGCGGAAAATAGCTCAGCACTCAGCGCCTTTGCATACCGAAGTCCCTCGCGTTATTGGTATCTACTGATTTCTGTGTTACTAAAGCACTGGCAGGCACTGGTTCTTGAATGGGTCACTTTGTCCTTTGATTTCTGGTCATGGTGACGCTTGTTTGCCACGCAATGTTCCCGTAACTAACATATCCATCTGCGGCACAATGGTGGAGTTTCTCAATTGTCCTGACCGATTGATTGTACACAGGTTCTCCACCTTGTTGTCCCAGCTGTAAACAACCGATGGGTATATAAACAACAAGTCTGCTGCTTCTTAATAGCCAGACTCCCGACTCGCCGTCTATAGCTCTCCCAATTTAATCTGGTCGTTTGAAACGCCGTTAGGACTCTTTCTAATTTGACAATCCCCTCGTATAATGGCTGGCCAAATTGATCTTTACGCTGCTACCTCTCCCATCATGTCTACCTCTCGTGAGCAGAGTCACCGGTATGTAATATGAATGTGTTCCACCCACTCAATATTGACAATCTAATCATTGCCAGCCACCGAAAGGTTGCGTCTCTCTCCTGCACAAAATATTTCGAGCGACGTCTCGTCAGGGCGTGGAAGCATGTCACCCGTTCTATGCGCAGGCCCGAACGCGCGTCTATTATGCCGGAGGGCTTTGTCCTCATGAACTCCCGCAGGCGGAGCATGTATATCGACCTCCATTAGGCCGCCCGATTTCTGTCAGTGGCACACACCTCTACTATATGCCTACATGTTTCAACCATCGGACAATCATCTACGTTGCCTTCTACGAGCTACCGTAATCACTGGACTTAATTTGCTTTCTCGAATGTTTTTGGACCCATGTGTAGCCATCGGACTGATCCTCCGAGTCGGATATCTGGACTGTATTACTGTGACTACGTACGGAGGGATGATACAGGACTTACGAATCTCTCCCACTCATACATGTATCCACTACTAGTATTCTCTCCCAGTCTCTCCCATTGTTTCGCTATACAGGACGCCTCCCCGAAGATCAGATGCTCTATCACTAGTACTCTCACTGAGATCTGGTCCAGTTTTCTTCAAAATTTGATTGTGTCGTAGCCTGTTGTATCAATGCAGGTCACACTACCCACGCAGTGAACAACAGGCTTTTCAATTGGAGATCGTTTGAGTTCGGCGATAAGATAACTTTAAGAGCCGAGATCGCCTTATCGTGTGTAAGTACTATTTAACACCGAGGTCCGAAGCCGAGCATGCCTCCAGCCGAAAGGACTGACGCATGCACGATGCCGTGAACACAGGTCTCAGGCATTTTCATTCCGACCCTCTGCTTAACTTCCTATCGCGCAGAGCGCGCAGTATATCGTACTCCACTGTGTGATCATAGTGATGGCTGGCTCACAAGTCCACCTTCTGGTGCTGGTTCATGGAATGTGGGGAAATCCCACACATCTAGCCGAAATGCATCGGATCATCCAGGAGGTCAAAGGGATACCTAGCCAGGAGAGCAGCGACGGCGTTCAGTTACAGGTGTTGCTCGCGGAGACCAATAAGGACGCACATACTTACGATGGCATTGATTGGGGAGGCGAACGCGTCGCGCAAGAGGTAAGCATTGTGGGCGTCTCCAAACCTGACCTCAATTTAACTGTGTGAAAGTCAGATATGTGATGAGATACAGCGAATAGAGAACGAAGGGAAGAAGGTGACGCGGTTCTCTATCACGGGCTACAGCTTAGGGGGTCTGCTTTCTCGCTATGTCATTGGGTAAGTGTGCTCTTCCCGCTGCTGTTCACTATCCTGATTTTATTTTTTTTCTCCGTAGGATCCTTCACCGACGTGAGGTATTCAAAACCATAACTCCCGTCAATTTCAATACCATCGCTACTCCTCATATCGGCCTTTTGAGATATCCTTCGTTTTGGTCCAGACTATCTTCTACGCTCGGCCCCACCTTGCTGTCTCGCACCGGCGAACAATTCTACAGCATCGACAGATTTTCAGAAAAAGGTCGACCTCTCCTCGATGTCATGGCTGATCCAGGTATGCTATGCTGTTGTCTCTAGTATTAGTATTCTTGTGAGCCGCGTGTTCACAATTCCTCATCAGAATGGCCGTTCTACCAAGGACTTGCCCTATTCTCACACATACGTATATACGCAAACGCGTGAGTGCCTTCCATTGCATCCTTATCATTTAGGATGTTGCCAACACTTGCACAGTGTAAATGATATTACAGTCCCTTATATCACTGCTGCCATTGAACAACGTGACCCCTTTCATGACCATAAGACAAGTGGTCTGCAGATGTATGCCTTATGTTTCCGTTGATTTTGACTATTAACTTACAATTTTGATGTAGTGAGTTTGATAAGAAATATTCCCCAGTCGTGACGTCTTGGACACTTCCCGATACCGCACCTACGCCTCCTCCCAAACCACGCCTTTTTACACGGAAATGGTTCAGGAATATCCGTCTTCCCCGCCTCTCCCTTCCACCCTTTCTGCAACGTAAATTTCCCCTCAATGTGGTACGAATTCTCCGTATCTTTCAAAAGCTTTTCGATTACTCACAACAAAATCTAGTTGATTATCGCCCTCCTCCCCGTTTTGGTTCCCGGCTTCTTCATACTCGCCATCATTCGCTTGTCGCTGTCCGCACGATCTTCCCGTAGGCGCATCATGTTGCTCGAGAAAGAAACTTCTACGAGGGAACGGCTCATGCACGTCGTCGGCGAACTAGAAAGACAGATGGAAGATGCCGTTGCGGATTTCGTGGACAGCTCGTCCTTCGACGCGCTACAGTCCCTTACACCTGTATCATCTCCCACTCCCGCGAATGGCGCAACGGATAGCGATTCAAAGGGGAAGAAAGAACAGAAGGGAAAGAAAAATTCGGAGCCTCGACTCACGGAAGGCCAGTACAGGATGATCGCCTCGCTGAACGCTCTCCCGCAGTTGAAGAAAGAGCGTGCGTTTATTGACCCGGTGCGCAACTCACATGCGACAATCATCTCGAGAGACGTGAAGAACTTTGAGTTCCATCGAGTGGGAGAGGGCGTGTTGCGGCATTGGGCGGACCATTTCATTCTATAAACTTTGCGGAGATTTTCGGCCAGCCTGGATACCCTCATCCTTTATCTCATCATGTCTTTCACTGGTGTGCTCTCATCTTGAACTTTATCCATTGATTGATTGCTGCATTTCCTAGATTTACGCTATATAGATACACATATTGTGACTGGGAATGCATTCCTACTGGATGTCTTGAGTAAGTTCGCTCGTTATTCTTCTGAGTTCGAATGCTCCGCCCTACCCGATAGTTCTTCTTTACTCCGCTCTCTAAGTATACGTGTCGTCGCCGATCGTTATGAGGTCTCCATCTCAGCTTGGTCGTTTGAAGGTTGCGATCCTCTTGTCGCTAGGTTTCAATGGGTGTCCTCAAACCCGCTGCACTGACTGCGGATCAATGCGTGCATATTGCGGTATGCGTTCGGAATGCTGAAATGTATGATAATGGCACAGGTGCGTAGTCTTTGCTCTCGAGCTGCGTTCATGACAACCGAGTCTCCCATGATGCTAGATCTGAAGTGGGGACGCTCGGCGGACACAGTCTGAGGTCAGTTTCACAGCAACCCAGGCGACACGCATCTGTTTGCATTGATGTTGCCATCGACGCTGTTTTGGATGGACACGCACTATGTCGATGGTTTAGAGAAGGCGGTGTCATCTTCGGTGATTTATCGATGTCCCCGCCATCTGAGTTTTGGCGAGCCATATCGTTGACGCAACTGTTCAGAAACGCTTACGGGTGTCCATCCCATTTTCCACTTGACGACGGACCCACAGTTGAAAGGCTATGGCCAGTGCACGCCACGGTTTCTTAACCGACCGACAATTACACCTCCTTTTCCCTGAAGGCCGAACAACACTGCTGATCCTTTCTCAGCTCTACAACCTCATCATCGCAAGCATCAGGGCGCATTAGCTCATTTTATGACCCGTCAATCATTCGCTCATGATGCGACAACTGCTGTTCCCAGCGGTTCAAGCTGGTTCAAGTTCCGAACGACGACAGCATGGTGACTCGATGATTCTTTCTGCCTCTCTGCCCGTGCGCGGTGATAGCGAGGGAGAGTTACTTAAGGATAACGACTATATTATGTCCCAGGTCGTGAAAATCGTCTGACGGCGGAGATTCGGGACCCTGTGTCAATCAGAGAAGAGCAGCTCGCGGGAAATAGTATACATTGCCTTGAACCAACAGAAAATCGATTTAATACGACAGCGCACTGCATGTGTGAGTTTTCCTTATTGCTGAGGGCTGAGGATGTAAGTTCATGTTTTTATCTTGAATCCAGAGGCTATGTCGAAGCCGTTAAATTAATTCAGCTTTGTTACCAGCTGTGGGCATTGAAGTTCCCTTTATAGTGTCCATACAAATTCGGTTTATGGTCGACTTCCTTTCATCAGCTCGGGGCTTCAAGACGGGCTCTCTCGTTCCGAGGCTCGAGCTGTGTCCGCCGGAGCCCTTTGCTAACCCGTAGGGACGGAGCCGACCGGCATAGCAGCATAGGAGGAATGTAGATTGCCAATGCGATACCTTGGATGACACCGCGCCTACTGCGGACTATATCGCCGTTAGTGTGGTGGCTCCTTGCAGGGCCCGAAGTGCTCAGCAGGGAAATCTGTTTCCCTCGGACTATCGCTGTAGTCGAGTCTGCGAGGCATGTGCGGCCATAAACACGCTCACCACAGCTTAGCAAGTCCAAAACGCGGTTTTAAGCATTCAAATTGACCTACTGAGTTGCTTAGAAGTTTGGAGCATTGATCATCGAATGTTGAGTGTTGAGCGTTGAGTACCTGAGTGCATGCTCGGAGCGGAAGCGTCAGCACCATGACATGTTATGAGATCGGCTCTATGAAACGTGATTGGGCTCTTTCGTAGATTGTTCAGCTATCGGCTGCAGAATTTTAGAAGAAAAACGCTCAAAAGCACGAGTTGAATCGTACGCTTCAACATCAGATATGTCCGCGGAGCGCTGTTCATTATTATTTTGTTTTGGTTGACAAGCGCGTTTCAGCTCATGTAACTGCCAAATATAGACTTCCCGCCTTGGCCTCGGCGCAGCGGTCGCTTATTATCCTCGAATTCACTCGCGCTCTAGTTACTCTAGCCGCCTGTCCTCTTCTGTTCTCTCTCTTCTGTCGTCATCGTCGCCGTCCTCATCACTCACTCGACTCTGTTTTCTTGGTTATATTCCCCGTCCGCGAAGCATTTATCGCTTATTCTGTCCTTTACATTTTAGTTTACCTATTTCTACTCGTGAAGTTGCTCTTCGCAACAATTCACGACATAACGACATACGACCCCACAAAACGCGACACTAGCTATGGCTCAGCCCGTTTTTGACGAACACCCACTGGAAACTTATTTACGACGTACGCTTGGTTTGCACTCTTTACCCTCTCAGTCTGATGTTGCAGTACAATAGAGTCCGGCGAGGGAGTTGAGGCCATGCCAGGTGGCATGTTGGACCTACCAGCTCACGACGACATTATCACAGATGAGAGTGATGAGCTGGACGATGTATTTGTCCAACTTCTACCACAACAAGTGGTTCAATTCTTGGAGGTGAGCCTACACCATGCAGACCTTCACTGGAGAGGCTTTCCCAAGTCCATCGGGACTTTCGTAACACTGTGCCTCTCACATGCCTCTCATGGCGCATCGTCTGCCTATTGCAGCTTTGTTCCCAAATGCATTGTGTGCGGTGTGACTAACGAACTCAATCTCCAGTCTATACTGTCACTCCTCTCGTCTACCAAGCTCGCTGCGCCAGGGCGCGAGTTTGCTGAGCGCTTCAAATACGTGGTCATCTCATCCTCTCTTTTGTCATCATCCTTGTCAACACCTCCATCTTCCAGACGGCGCTCCTTCGAACCGCGTATTCCTGGTGAAATAGTTAGCCTTAACGAGTCAGACTCGGACCGCCGACTGTATGGGTATGAGACACCTAATGAGATCCCCAGAAGGCCTCAGCATAGCCGCTCTTCTTCTCTATCCTCTCTTCCTCCCATGGACTCGTATTCTTCTGCCATCCTGCTGTGTTTGACTATGTTATCTCTATTTTCGGGTTTTCTTCTTCTTGCAGTCCTGTTTGGAGTCGCACTATATTATTTTCGTGCATATAGTCTGGATTTGGTGTATAAGCCTGACGCTATGACGCCGGTGAGTCTTCTGTGCACTTCTTGCACTTCTTCCATTTCACAAGATGCTTCTGACAGCTGATGGCATTTTAGACTCTTCATACATTAGATGAGCTCATCGCAGCAAACAACGTCTGGGATTCAACTGTTAACGAAGCCATCTCAATACTGGAGAAAGACGAACGCAGGTTAGTAGCGATTTCTCCATTCTCGAACAATAAATCTCATTGAATGTCTAAGCATCTTTTATGGCCCTACCAGCCCGTCCTCGCCTTCCTCATCTCTCCGCGTTGCCCTTCACTCCTCTCTTCACACAACACAAACGCAGAGCGACAATGTCCGCCAGCTACTCGCCGCACTAACATCGCCAGTTGAACTTTCTCAACTCTCTGAGATGTATGCCCCGCCTTCCCCCATAAAAGTTGCATTTACACTTGGCTCAGCAGACCGTCCTCTTTCTTTACCCCCGAGGCAAAGAACATGGTCTGCACCTTCAGATAAGAGAGCCACTTGGAACGGTTCTTATGCAGCACTCGCATCCCATGGCAGCCCGACCAAGCAAGTTCTGAGAAGGAGGGAGAAGAGGAGATCGGATCTTTCAGTTTTACTCCAAACACCAGAGTCCAACCGAACCAATCTCAGCGCACCTACAAGTCCGCGTCTCCCGACGACTCTGGAGGGTGTACAGGAGGAGGGCAATTATTTCGACCCAGCAAGAGAATCGGTCATCGCCCCTGAAGAGCGAGGCGAATTCGGGATGGCCGCACTGGATCTCCAACGACGACGCAGAGTCAGAGTGCTTGAGACATTTGGCATGCCTTCGCCCAGCTACACCGCGCCCCCGTCCCTCCGCTCCGGCCATATGTCGAACGAATCGTCCATTTCTTCGTCCTCGCGTTTCACGACCATGCAAAAGACACGCCATCCCCTCTCACTCTCGGCCCTTCATCATTCCCTGCAAAGCGCACTCGCGTCCAAGCGGTACGCAGCCTCGCATCTCCTCGCACTGCGCTACGATGAGGACGACGACGAGTCTTATTGGGAGGACGTGCGTGCTGTGATGGCGCTCCTCACCAGCACACTGGCTGATGCGGCTGCTCGCCTCGCTGAGGCACTCGATTCTGCCGAACAACAACGCTTGAGGGACGAAAATCCCAGCCCACAGCTACACTCGCGCGCAGAGTCCGAGTCTTCTTCGTCTGCATCCCCGACACCGAAGGGCCTCCGCGATCGCATGTCGCAGATCCAGGTCGACTCGTTTGCTCCTACCCCGAGTCATCTGTCGCGGTTTGCGACGCATGTGCAGGCCATATCTATCGCGCTGCATGATGCGCACGCGCAACTAGAGGAATGCGTCGCTTCTCTTAGGGAAGGAACGACAGTCCAAGAGGGTTTCTCGAATGCGCCGCTTGCGCACCCAGACTCGCCACAGGAGTCGCCTGCGCTGCAGGCGTATGAGCGACTGAGGCGTGAGCTCGGGCTGGCGCTCAGGGAATGCGAACGGGGGCGGGAACGACTGCTCGATATCGTTTCGCCTCCAAAGAGGCCCGAAGGCGGCGCGGATGCCGACGCAGACGAAGACGCAGAGGATGATCTTCCCCTCCTAGGCCCCGATGGCGGGAGCGAAGACTCTGACAAGCCAGACTCGCTCGGGCCCAATCACACGGCATCATCGTCGATGGACGCCGTGCTGGTCCAGGGCAGCGGGCCTGCGCACGACGACGCGACGATGCATC
>SGPL01000089.1:0-81399 GCA_004802705.1 Bondarzewia mesenterica
GGGGCCGGGGACGGTCAGACGGGCTTAGAGAGAGTAGAGCACGAATACCTTGCACTTTTTATGCACAAGGAAGGCGAGCATCCACCCATCCATCCATCCGTCTGTCCAAAAGCAGGAATTAAAAACTGATAATGGTGTTTGTTTGGGAACTACAGATGCAGATACGGCGATCAGTGCGACTTCAGCCACGAGCCAACCTCGTACTGAACCTTCCATCTCCGCTGCTCAGATATCATGAGCGCTTGCGCGCAAGGGCCAAGATCACCCCTCGACCATACATTTCTTTTTCTGTATACGTATATACCTTTGTTTCGAGCGTGTATACCGCTTGCGGGTGGCACGATAATATACGTTCTTGATTAGTCCTTGTTCCGTCCGTCAATTGCACGTGCCTTACAAATTTCCTCAAAGGCAAATTGCAAGCAACTCGAAGAAAGCAGATGAGATTCCTCAGACCAAGTTGTTCAGCAGATGGTTGATGTGGTTGTACAGTACAGGTGTGGATAAATACGACACTGATAAAACATAAAACATCCCCTCCTTCTGGCAGTGTGGCAAGAAACAATGCGTATATGTGAAATACAATATCTATGCAAAGCGAGAATTAACAACCAGAAGACATTGACAACGATGATGATGCGAACGATAGACAACTGGGAAAAAATGAGATGTGTCAGGAAGAGAGGGGCAGGACGACAGCGCTGAGAATCAACCCCCGCCCGTAGTCCGTCCACGCTTTCGCGCGCTTCGCTTGGCGGGTGGAGGCTGGTCCCCCGAGTTCGCTGTCGTGGGCGACGCCGTGTCGGAGTTCTGGGCCTTGCGCTTGAGGGACGCGTTGGTCATCGACGGTGTAGATGTGGGGTTCGCAGGCGCAGTGGACGGTCCGGCGGCGCTGCTCGACCCTGCCATGGGATTGGGCGCGTGTGCTTGCTGCGGCGTGCCCTTGGGCTTGCCGGGAGACGACGTAGGTGGTTGCCCTGCTGGAGGCGGCTGGGGCGGCTGCTGGGGCTGCTGGAGATGTTGCGGCTGTTGATGATGATGCTGCGACTGTGGGGGCTGTTGCTGCTGTTGCTGTGGAGGCTGCTGAAGCAAAGGCGGGCCGGGGGGAGGACCCCCGGGTGGTCCAGGCATGGGCATGTTCGAAGACGTCGGTGTGGACGTGTACAGCGCGCATGAAGCCGCTTGCACGGCATTCATCACTTCGTTGAATTGCCCAGAGCCAGGAAGGCCCGCGGCCGGGTTTGTGCCGTGCACGACGTTTTGAACATGTGACTCCCGAATTTTTTGCGCGTACTGCTTCAGCGCGTCTGACAAATGAAGAGGCGGGTCAGCGTAAAGTGCGACCAGTCTTATCGCGATAATGCCTCACCGATGGGCCCCAGACTCTTCTCGGTTGAGAATTGAATGAGATCAGACATGAGCCCCACACTCTCCGCCAACTGTAGCGTCACGATCGGCCTGTCAGTCACCGATCATCAAGATAAGCGGATGATACGCACCTCCAAACATCGCATGGTCGCCTGCGGAATTCCAAAGGCATTGACCGGCTCAGAAGGAATCGTTGCGCGTTCGAAGACAATCTTGGGCTCCTCCCATTTGTCCTCCTCCTTTGGTTGCGTGGTGATCCCATTTACCATCGGCGTTTGCGCATTGCGCGTGCGCGGGGTCTTGGGAGTGTCAATCCGCTGGCCTACGATCACGTCGAAGGAGACATGTTTCTCGTAAACCTGAGAATCGAAGATGAGGTTGCTGATCTTCAGCATGAAATTGGGGTGAGAGGCTGACGCCTGTGCAGAGGCGCCGTTGGCCAATTGAACGGGAATGAGTAGAATGTGGGCCTGTAGTCGTCCTCGGAGGGTCACTGTGTACCCGTTGCTGTACCTGTACGCCCATACGGCGTTTTCACATTCCACAACAGCAGAATTGTGTGCGGTCATCCGTTCTTCAGCACCATCTAGCGACAGTGTCATGGATTTGACGCCAGATTGACTGGTCACGAGGAAGAAGCGAGGCAATATCGGTGTTCCCACCTCTGGGAATGGGACGAGGTCATTCAGCCGACCGCGCTGCGAATGGGAACAACGAACGTACCGAAAACTTTCGCCTCGGTCGTCTGATTGTCTTTCCAAAGTGTAAGCTTCAAGGTAGCCGCCGGCACATAATACTCCCTCACGACTTCTTCCCAATATTTCAATTGTAACTTCTTTGGCTCAATTTCCTATATCATGCTCGTCAGAACGTCGTGTGAAGAACAAATGATCCCGTAATCTTACGGATGGTTCGTCGGCTAATATCCCACTGAATTGCAACAACCGTAATAGGCCTTGGCCTTGGCCCAAAGGCATGACACTGAAAACGTATCAGCAAATTCGCAACGCCCAGATGAAGATATGAAACTCACGGTGGAATTGGCCGCATCATGGGACCAACCGGAGCCGGAGGTCGTCCGCGCGCAACCCCATTCTCAGGCGGCGTCCCCGAGCCCTGTGGGGGCGCAACCGGACGCATGTGCAGCTGACCTTGTGCCGTCAACGGGGGCTGAGGTTGTGACTGCGCTGATGGAGGTCGCGGAGGCTGCGCCATCGACATTTGAGGTTGCGAAGGCGGGTGGGCACTGATATTAGGGCGACCTTGTAGCAGGGTCGCGTTCGCGGGTAGTGACCCGGCCGCCGTGAGTGGCGTTCGCGGATGCCCCGCCTGCTGCGAGGGCGGGCGGCCCAGAGGACCTGGTTGCGGTTGCGGCTGCGACTGGGGACGAGCGGGATGTGGCATGTGACCATTTACCTGGTCTTGCTGATGATGGCGAGGGGACAAGTGAGGGCCGGGATGGGGCTGGCCGGGGTGTTGTTGCTGTTGGGGGGGTGGAGGCTGTTGTGGCGACAGGCCAATAGGGCGCGGGTGTTGAGAAGATGGCGGTCGTGGGGGGGCAATCCCGCCCTGTTGAGGCGGCGGCATGCCGAAGTGGGTATATCCCTCGCCACCATGACTCTGGCCACCCTGCATCGACGCAAACTGTTGCGCCGGCGTCATCTGGAAGTCCACGCGAGTCGCGGGAGATGGCGCGCTCGGCAGGTTGCCACCTCCGCCAGCCATACCTTGCGCCATATCGACGTGCTGCTGGTTCGGAGGTGTGGAAGACGGGCCGAAACCGAACTGATTTGGAGCGCCGCTTGGCATACGGTTAGTCGTGTGAGGCATGTTTTGCGGGAACGGTGCGTTCGCAAAATTCATGAACATGTTATTCTCAGTAGGCATTCGCGGGCGATCCACAGTACCCTGCATAGGCAGATTTGTGGCAGCAGTGTGGTTTTGTGAGAGCGCGCTCAAACGCGGGGAAGAATTAATGTGAGCTTGTTGGTGGGCGTGTTGCCCGGGAAGTGGCATCTGGCTCTGAATGCCGTGTTGCGGAAAACCAGCCTGCATCCCGCCTGGATGCGGCTGACCGAGCTGGGACTGCTGTGGCACTCCGCTCATCATGCCGGGCTGTCCAGAAGCACTGCGCACCATGCCTGGCGCCATGTTTGGAGGCATCCCAGGTATACCTTGAACGTGGCCGGGGCGATTGAGACCCATCGGAGCAGCGGGAGATATATGGCTTGGCATCTGCTGAGGCTGATTGGGCTGTGGAGGACGAATGTTCATCGGCGGCTGTTGGGGACCCTGCCTCAGCTGACTGGGCATGCCACCCTGTACGCTCATACCCAAGCCGCCCATACCGCCCATACCTTGAGGGGTGCCATGAAGGCCCGCCATGGGACCTCCAGGTTGTCCACCCATCTGGGGTTGAGACGCGACGCGACGTACTGCTACACCCGGACCTGGCTGTTGCATCATGTTTCCGCCAAACCCGACGTTTTGCAGCTGGCCTGGACCAACGCCGTTCATATGAGAGGGGGCAGAAGGGCCGTTCGTCTGGCCGTTCATGCCCTGAGCATTGTGAGATTGTTGGAGAAGTTGCTGATGACGCTGCTGGCTATTTGCCTGCTGCAACTGCAGCTGATAAAGCTGTGTCTGGCGATTTGGAGCAGCGTTCGCGGTTTGACCGTTGGGAAGGAAGTTGATGCCAGGATTGATGTTGTTAGAATTCTGCATGAGCATATGCTGTGGCTGAGATTGTGGCTGTTGGCCCGGCTGCTGCTGGAAGGGCGGGTTCATATTAAGCATATGCGACATTCCCTGGGGTCGAATCATGTCTGGACGAACATTCATCGGCGACTGATAGAGGGATGAATCGAAGGGGAAGGGGGAGGGGTGAATCAAGATGTGGAGATGGCGAGATTTTGAGCATGCAGTCAGGAGGAAGACAGCGCGAGTGCGAGTCTGAAGAAACGGGAAGCGCAGGGAATTGTCGGCGGCGAAAAGAAAAAAGGAGGATAGCAAGGACGCTGGAGGGGAGAAATTGTCAGCTGGCGGAGAGACAGGAGGGGCGGTGTTGAGGCTGTCGAGAACGAGGCGGGCTCAGCTTTGGAGCTTCGATTCGTCCAGAAACTCACACGCCCTCTCACTAAACAATCCATTATGTAACACTCGCGTCCTCATCCCGACTCTACATGGTCCGCCAGTTCAAGCACCACGAGCAAAAGCTCCTCAAGAAAGTCGACTTTCTCAACGTGTGCATCGCTTTCGCCTTTTCACACCGTCCCCTAACCCATCATCTCCCAGTGGAAGCAAGATGCAAACCTCCGAGAGATCAAGGTCATGCGCAGATACCATATCCAGGATCGTGAGGATTATCACAAGTGCGCCGCCTTCGTCCTTCATTTTTTTGATCACCACCCGACTCATTCCCGCTCAGGTATAACAAACTATGCGGTTCACTGCGATCCCTTGCACACCGTCTCTCCCTCCTCCCTGCCCAGGACCCGTTCCGATCTCGGATGGAAGGACAGATCTTGTCCAAGCTATACGACCTGGGCGTCTTGAACTCCGAGGCAAAACTCAGCGATGTCGACAACAAGCTCACTGTCGCCGCCTTCTGTCGCAGGCGTCTGGCCGTCATCATGGTGATGTCAAAGATGGCCGAGACAGTCAGCGCTGTACGTATTCCTGCCGTCTTCGTCTTGCTTCTGCCGATGCTGAGCACGCCTTCTTCTCAGGCGGTCAAGTTTATCGAACAGGGTCATGTCCGCGTTGGGCCGGATACCATGACTGACCCCGCTTATCTTGTAACGCGGTACGTGAAGTTTACTGCTTAGTCCCGCGCGTGCAAGGTATTCACCTCCTGCTAGACATATGGAGGACTTCGTAACATGGGTCGACACGTCCAAGCTGAAGAGGACGGTCATGACATATAATGATGAAGTGCGCTCTTCCTTTCCTCGTATGAACATGCTGATCATGATCATCCCCAAATTTAGCTCGATGATTTCGACCTCCTGTAACCCCGGCACGGCGCATCTTATGCGGTCACTCAAGGATTGACGCGGACGTCCTGAAAATGGTATTCGCGGGAGTTCGTTGGCAGCTTCAGTGTTTCACAGTGGTTCTTTCAACACATCTTCCAGAAGATCTGAAAATGCTTCCAGGAATGCTATCCTTGACCTCCGTCCGCCGTGTAAGTTCGTACATATGGAGATGGCATTCTTGCAGAAAAGTATACCTCATATATTGTATCCATAGTGTAATCAAATCGATTTCATGCTGAAACTGTTTGTCTGAAGTAGGCAAGCGATCCCGGGTCCCGAGGTTTCCACCTCAATGCTCACTTTTCTTTCTCGCTCTCACCAATCACCGTATTCGCTTCATTATCCATTCGCGTTGTCGTATCTCACTAAGCTGCAGACGATGCCTGCCTGCCGCTTATTACGGGCTCAATTGATGAAGAAACAAGTTTGTGTCGACGCCGAAAACTGAGTGTGCGCACAAGACCGCTTACGACTAGTGCTAGCTGCGCATCTTGATCCTTGCATGGCTATTTCGCCTGATATCCTGCTGAGCATGGCGATCGGCTTCCCTCTCTATCATATGTTTCTTGATGAAAGACAAATTTTAAAGACTGATTTACAGACGAAAGGTCATGAGTCAACCTTTTGAAGCTATCGAGAACTTGATGTCGAGCTCGAAGAATTGAGGAAGAGTTGGTGTCCCGAGTCCTCATCGAGCCAAGCGACCCTCGGGGACCATGATCTGTTGCTAAGTACCAGCACGTGCGCATACTCTAATTATACCGCAATTGGCGTTGCGTTGCTTGTTCTCTTCAAGTCCACTGCCTCACTTTTCTGCAGCCCGCGCAGGCGGCCAAGCCACGACCCTTCTCTCATACACACCGTCCCTCTCTCTTCTACTCTCTTTGACTGATATTGGTGTTTCCGATTACACGTAGCGGCACCGCGTCCATAGACCATGGCCGAGCACGGCGATGGGAACATCAAAGTCGTCGTGCGATGTCGTCCTCTCAACGCGCGCGGTTCGTCTTGCACTGATTTCTTGACTCGCGTATCTTATACTCATATACCGGCCCACCCCTTCTTCCCCCCCTTATATCGTGAAATGTAATATTTCTTGGCTCGTAGAACTCGCGCGCGGCGCAAAGCCCCTCATCCGCATGCAAGGCAATCAAACCTTCCTCGACCCGCCGGAGACGGGCTCACGGCAGGAAAGATCATCTTCGGGGCGCGCGACGGAGAGGAAGACCATGGCGTTTGGTTTTGACAAGAGTTACTGGTCCGCCGGGCCTCGCGACGAGCCCGGGTATTGTTCGCAACAGACGCTCTTCGACGATCTAGGGAAGGAGCTTTTGGATCATGGGTTTGCGGGTTTCAATGCATGTATCTTGGCCTGTGAGCATTATTACCTTCTGAAATTGTGCTTGCTTCAAATTCTGACGTTGGTTCGCGAAGACGGACAAACTGGTACGCCATTGATTATACTTCGTCGACACTTGATTGACTTGTGAATATCCGCGGTCAGGATCTGGAAAGTCGTACAGGTATGCTGAACTCATCTCATAAGTACGCGCTGGGTCTTTCTGAAACTTTGCGGTGCGCGCATAGTATGATGGGATGTCAGTCGCTCAATCACATGGTTCCGCGCTGGGTTGGATCTTGATGAGTGACCCCCTCTTGTAGATGGACTCGACAAGGGCATTATTCCCCAGACCTGCTCTGAATTGTTCGTTCGGGTGAAAGACAAGAAAGCGCGTGATCCTCATTGCGACTTCACGGTAGAAGTATCATATATCGAGGTCAGTCGGTCCCCTTCGTGAATCCCTTCATTCATAAATATAACACCCACCGCTCCCCCCTTTTAAATGTCGTCATGTAGATCTATAATGAGAAGGTGCGCGATTTGCTCAACCCCAAGAACACAGGAAACCTTCGCGTGCGCGAACACCCCAGTTTGGGTCCCTATGTTGAGGATCTGTCCAAGCTTGCTGTGAACAGCTACGACGAGATGATGACGCTCATGGACGAGGGCAACAAGGCCCGCACGGTCGCAGCGACCAACATGAACGAAACGTAGGACCCATCATACACCTTCAATAGATAGTGGTACATCTTGTTTATGATACTGACTTTTTGTGATTCGTCAGATCCTCTCGCTCGCACGCAGTCTTCACACTCATTCTGACGATGAAGCGGCACGACGTAGATGCAAATTTGGACACCGAGAAGGTGTCGCGCATCAGGTGCGCTCGCATTTCGTATATGCGCTGACTAGAAGCAGGTTCTGAAGAAGGGGCGTCGATACAGCTTGGTCGATCTCGCTGGTTCCGAGCGTGCAAACTCAACAGGTGCTACCGGCCAGCGCCTCAAGGAAGGTGCCAACATCAACAAGTCGTTGACGACGCTGGGCAAGGTCATATCCTCTTTGGCTTCAGCATCAAACAACGAAGGGAAGAAGGGGAAGAAGAAGGCGGACGATTTCGTGCCATATCGTGATTCCGTGCGTTCTTCCCCTTCCCGCCCGCGAACCGCTGCTGTCTTGACGTTCCGCTGCTCTTATAGGTGTTGACTTGGCTGTTAAAAGATTCTCTGGGAGGAAATTCGAAGACTGCCATGATCGCTGCCATCTCACCGGCTGACTATGAGGAAACGCTGAGTACTCTTCGCTACGCTGATCAGGCCAAGAAGATCAAGAACAAGGCCGTCGTGAATGAGGATCCGAATGCGAAGCTTGTGCGCGAACTCAAGGAGGAGTTGGAGATGCTTCGAGGCAAATCTATTTCTCACTCCTCTTTCTAAATCGAAATACTCATCATGGCATCTGCGCACAGCACGCGTCTCTGGATCGACCAGCGAAGCCGTGTATGATCCAAAAATACCACCAGAGAAGCAGAAGGTCACGTACCAGGCGAAGGACGGGACGATCAAGACCGTCACGAAGGCAGAGCTCCAAGATCAACTCGAGACGAGCGAGAAGCTGATGCAAGGCCTGAACGAGACGTGGGAGGAGAAGCTGCAACGCACGCAGGAGGTGCAGAAAGAGCGCGAGAAAGCGCTCGAGGAGTTGGGCATTACGGTCGAGAAGAACAATGTCGGCGTGCATACGCCAAAGAAGGTTTGATTTCTTCTTCCATCGTAGTGTATACCATTAGCTGACCTTGATTGCTTCAATTTGAGGTAGATGCCGCATCTGGTGAATCTGGTATGTCGCCCCTTTGTTTTGAGAAGTTGCAGTCATAAATAGCCTCACCTTGAACACCTGAACTCTTAGAACGAAGGTATGTTAAACTCTCGAATTTCTTTCGGATTCCCTATTAATGACACCTTTTCAGATCCTTTGATGAGCGAGTGCTTGATCTACCAGTTGAAGCCCGGTCGCACTACTGTACACTTCGTCTATCTGATCATAAGGCCGTTTTACTGAGAGCTGTCCCAGGTCGGACGTATGGAGAGCGAAAAGTCGGTGCATATCCGACTCAGTGGTGACAACATCTTGGAAGAACACTGTTACTTCGAGAACACGGATGGGAAGGTGACGCTACACGCCGTAGCTGATGGCGTCACGGTATGCTTCAGAATCCTGTCCAGTTTCTACACACACACTCAATCTATATTTTCTCCAGTTCTTGAACGGGAAGCAAATATCACCAGGACAGGTACGGCGATATTTATGGCTTTTGCATCCGACATTCTCATTGGTCATTTAGCCATATAAGTTGCGGTCCGGTTTCCGTATCATTCTCGGCAAGTGGGCAAGTTTTTGGGAAGGTTTCAAATATTCACTTGAGTCTGTTCAGGGGAGCACCATGTTTTCCGATTTAACAATCCCGAAGAGGTTCGTAAGCAACGAGATCGGGCGACGATGAAGTCGAGTCTCCAAATTAGCACTACCGCCTCCGACCTGGAGGGAGGAGAGAACGGGACCCGGCCGCATTCGCCAACGGCGTCTTCAGCTGACATTGCTGATGTAGACTGGACCTTTGCCAAACGCGAAGCCGCGCTGGCACGCCTTGGACTGGACCCTGCGCTGGATAGCCTACCCGACGAGGACTTGAACAAACTGTTCGAAAAGATCACGATAGTGAAGACCATGCGCGACCATAATTCCAAGCCGCGGCCTGAGAGCAGTCTGAGCCAGGCCGATGACATCTGGAGCGAGTCGGGTCGACCATTCTCAAGCGATGCCCTCACAGACGATACTAGTGTGGATGCTTTGCCGAGCCAAGGTAGTCCGGACGTTGATGGGGTCAGGGACGTGCAGAATCAGCTGGAGACGCAGCGGCAAGAGTTTGAGTCACGTTTGCAGGCGATCTCGGAATCGACAGAGGCAGAGGATCTGAAAGAGGAGAAGGACCATATGCAGCATCAGCTCAAGCTTGTGCAAATGCACATGAAGCGTTTGCTGGATGCGCGAGCGAGGGGGGAGACGGATTTGGAGACGGAAACGTTTGAGCCGGTCATCTATTCAGCGAAACAATTGAGGCTTATCCGGAAGGTGTTGGACAAGTGGAGAGCACATCGGTCGTTTTCGATGGCCGAGGTTGTCCTGTCGAACGCTGTGGTGATGAAGGAGGCTAACGTGATCAGGTAAGCATGTATCGCTGTTCAAAATATGCAATGCTCACATTGTGTGTAGTAAGGAGCTCAAGAAGGATGTGTCATACAACTTCACCGTCGCATCTGGCGGATCCTTAGCAGCCCCCGTATCTTCTATCAACACCATCGCTGGGCTGGACGAATTTGGTGACGTTTCTGACCCAGTTTTGGCTTCTGCAACTCAGCCATCAGTAGCCGTCAAGGTACTGGATAAACGACATAGCGCCATTTATGTCTGGTCATTGGACAGACTGCACCAACAAATCCAGCGCATGCGTAACCTCACGACATTCATCGACCGTCCTTCCTACTCGCAACATTTCTCGTCTGAAGAACCTTTCTACAACTCTCCTCCTCCAGAGTACTCCTTCATTGGAAACGCACTCATCTCACTTGCTCCCCTTTCTCGCCGACTCTCGTCAACATCGACTGTTCCTATCTTCTGTCGCTACACGGCGGAAGCAATTGGTTCTTGCAGAGTAGACATTAAACTCGTCAACGTTGTCCTGCCATCCAAACACACTAGCTCGACAGCATCAACTCGTTCTTCGACCCCTGTACCTGGCACACTGCCGCCTGGCAGCAAGGTCAGTTTCTTTTTGACCGTCGACTCGGTCAAAGGACTGTCGCCGCACGACTTCTCCGCTTTGCATCTTCAAGTCCGTTTGTCATCCTTCGTCGGATCGAGCTTGAAGTCAGAGGAGGTCTTCCATTCGAATTCTGTCGATCTCGACTCGTCATCAACGTCCGAACTTAGATTCCGGCGTAGCTTTTCTATTGTTGCTACATCGAAGGTCCTCGCGCACATGAGGCAAGGATACGCACCTGTCGAATTCTTTGCATCCTTGCGTCCACAGTATCTGGAGCGGATGGAGCGTTGGGACGAAATGCGAGAACAGAAAGCTTACTTCCCCCCAAGATCAGTCACTCCTGCATCCGATGGCAGATCCAGTAACGTTCAACCGATGCGTCGGTCGGAGACGGACTTTGTCATGGAGCAGACCCACGACGTAGTAGCCTGGTTGCAAGTTCGCGAATTGGGTCCAGATGGACAGTATATTCCAGTACCGGTGGTGTCACAAGGGAATCTTGACCCTGGCGCCTTTAGCTTGCACCAAGGTTTGCAGCGACGTTTGGTCCTGACGGTCACTTCCAACTCCGGTCGGCAATTGCCTTGGACAGAAATGGTTCGCATTCGGGTCGGCAACGTTCGCCTGCTGGATGCAAAGGGCCGCTTGCACGAGTCATCTTCCAAGCCGTTGGTGACTCTTCCATTACAGCGGGAGCAAACTGTCGAGTTCAAACCGGACGGCTCGGGATATTTATCTGCTGAGGCTTTGTGGGATTCCAGCGTGCACGATTCGTTGCTGCTCAATCGCGTTACACCATCGTATCAGCGAGTCATGCTACAAACTACATGGTCAGTAGCTGTGGAGAGCTGCAGCGACCCTATGCACTTTTCGATGGACATGGCCGTAATGATGCAGACCCGAGATGCCCGGCCCCCGTCGAAACTCCTGAATATGCTGAGCTCTACGAGAATTCTATCAAAGACAAGCAACGTTTTTCATGTCCGCCTGTCACCGCCTTTGACCCGCTCACCCAAAGATCTTTGGCGACTGGATACTTCAGAGAAGTATGTCCGGGGCGAGGAGGCTCTCGGGACATGGAAACCGAGGGGTATATCGATTGTGGAAGATCATTCAAGACTCGTGACGATGGAACGCAGAGCTGCGGATGTGCAAGCTATTCGTGTCATCCTTGCCGCATCCCCCCACGCCGTTCAGACTTTCCAATCTGGATCGGCGATCTGGGGCTCCGAGGAACTATTAGAGAAATCGTTGGAGCTGTGGCAGAAACGGTTTGGGCACCCAGGCGAGGTTCGTCCTCTACATTCTGCTATGTCCCTTTTATTCTGACTCCGTCCCTTTCGAAGATTGTGCTGACTCAAGAGCCAAGTGAAGGCGACGAATCCAATGGATCATACACCAAGGATGCTAGTGACTCTATGGAATCTCTGCAGCTTGTCTCAAGCACAAAGCTTGTTCCTCGGACGTGAGTGATCTTCGCATTGATTACGGGTGCATTTTGACCGACATGATATAATTGCAGTGACGTTCCTACCAAGAAGGGCCACCTGATGATCATGACCGATGCAAGTCAAGATCTATGGGAAAGACGGTGGTTTGTTCTCCGAAGGTAGGCCGACATTGCTGCGAAGTCTCCAAGCTATTTATTCATATCCGTTGTAGACCGTATCTGTACATCTACAAGCATTCAGACGAGCTGGAGGAAGTCAGCGTCATCAGTTTGGACGGCGTCAATGTAGAAAGCAACCCAGAAATGGAAGCACTTCTAGGGGTGAGCATTGAACACTCTCCTCACCGTATCGCATTGCATTGATTGAACGATACTTTCCGCAGAAACGATTCACTTTTCACACTATTCACGTCATCTAATTCACATGCCCTTGCCGCCCCTAGCTTGAAAGAAATGCAATCATGGACATCTAAGCTAGATCCAACCCGGCTGCAAACTTGATATCATAGCCACACGTATTCACGCTCTCTTCACTGGGTTCCTGCAATCGCTGTTGTCACATATACCGTCCATATACCGTACTTCTACTGGAGATAGTGTCAATCCGGCATTTATACCCTCGAATTCGCTCATTTATATCATTTAGATTTCGTACCTCCTTATGTATGTCTGCAGGCCAATCTTTACTAGTCATGACTTTACGACGCATTATTTTTCTGTATGCTGTTTGCATCGTCTAACGTTATGGAAATACAATATTCACTTTTTAAATGGGCTTTTGACGATATGGCTGGTCACGATTGTCGAGATTATATCAGGAGGATCCTAAGGCACAAAGGTCAAAGACCAGTTACTCTGCCTTCGAGACTAGATTGTATGCGCGCTACATTGCAAGTACGATTGTGAGAACGCAAATAAGATAATGATGAGGAAGTTCAGAGCACACGCTTCAATGAACCTAGCGATGAACTACACAAATTAAGAGCGGGCAGGCAGACAGGGCATTTGTGCTTGATTCATGAAAAAAGAATATCATTCCGCGGTGTCGTATACAAACTCGCGTCGAACTTTCTGTAAGCTTTAAGACTGTAATCATGAAGCCATCATTAGACTTTACGAGACCTCTTCAGAAGTCCGATGCGACTTCTGCGGGTATTTGCGATCAACAATCTCCAGCCGTCTCCAAGGAGGTATGGCGGCTTCCGAAATGTGTTCCTGGCCGCCTAACAACACGCCTACGCGCATGCCGGCAAGGAGCTGAAACGTTCATTGGTGTTTCGTCAATTGGATGTTCCGCCAACAGCAAAAAGGCTGGGCACTCACATTTTGCGCAGCGTTAGAATGGTCGTACACGCCACCGAAAAAAGAGGTCGTAGCATCCTTCCCTATCATAGCCTGCAGCATAAGTCCACCGCCAGGGTGTTCGCTGAGGAAGTCGGTGACGTCGTGTATAAAACCAGACACAAGAGTGAGTGGCCGAGTTCTGGTCTGTTCTTGGACTTTATGCACGAATATTAGCAAATATTAGCGATCCATCTTCTCGAGTTGTAACTGTGGGGGTAGTCAGACGTACAGGATTCCCAACTTATGACGGGGAGCTCAGCGGAGCTGAGGGGTTTCGGGAGGCCGTCCTGCTGCTTTTTCAGTCGTTTCAATTGCATGGTCAACTCGCTTTTCTTGATCTCGCCGTCAGGAAAGACTTGAAGATGTGAGGCGAATCCTAGGTAAGAGCACATGACGATGAACCACTTCGTCGGGTCGTACTGGTACCACTTGACAGCGTTCCGGTAGTCCATAGGGAATTGGTGATGGAAATTGTGATACCCCTCTCCGAGAGTAAGAAGAGCGGTGAAGAAATGGTCCCTGGGAGAGAGCTTATCATCATACGTCGTCTCCCCTAACCAGTGCGCAATGGAGTTAACGCAGAAGACAGACTAGAAATGCATGATGTCAAAATCAATTTCGAGGGCGTATAATGTCAATGATGCGAGAAGAGAGACTGACATGATGCACCAACGTGAGTCTCAAACAGCCGGCATAGAAGAAGCCACCGCGCCAATCGTCCCAATAATAACCGGGAACACAGGTAGGAACAATCATGCCGAATAAGAATGCAATGTGAAAATACCAGCGGTGCTGCCATGCAACGATTTTGTTTTTCTTGAGGTCGCTCATATCCGCTGCGCCTGGCTTTATCCGAGGTTCGGTCAACATCCAGCCAATATGTGTATGCCAGAGACCACGATGAGCACCATATGGATCAAGGTCAGTATCCGTGTAACTAAACTCGGAGTGCATAAGTTTGGCTGTTTAAACCTCCACGTCAGACACACATACCGATGATGAGATCTATGACCGCGGGCCCACCATTGGATCGAGCCTTGGACTGCAGCCCCACCTGAAATTGCCAAGAAGTATTGGAGAGCTTGTGAAGCATTATACGACCGGTGAGACCAGAGGCGATGGTAACCTGGACCAACAATCAAGCTATGTATTTAATACAATGGTGTATACACACCAGCCGTGATTCCTACGAACATGTTTAAACGACGGGCTCAAAGTCCTCATAATGTAGTAGCACATACCAATCATATTGACCAGATACATGAATACGCAGAATAGCATGGTCCAAGACTGTAACGTCGTCGTACAGGAACCATAGAAGGAGAGAAGTGGGAGAGAAATGACGACAGAGAGATTGAACCATCGTATCTGCCTGATCCGTTCCTGGGGTAGGATCTGCAAGAATCAGTGAGATTGGGTTCATTGGCATAACTCGAAGCGGATCTAACTGACCGACTGGGTCGCTTCGCCTCGGAGGCGCTGCTGAAGCCGCGGAGATAGCTCTGCACGACGAGGTGGTTGATTCTGCATCGTCAAAGTCCAGCGATGGAACATCTCGTGGGGAGGAACCTGATACAATTCGAAGGAAGACGCCGTGCGTTTATAGACTGGAAAAAAAGAGGGCATAAGCATAAATCATAGCTAAGCCCAGATTGCCAGAGCAGTCGAGACTTGTTGTTCGTGAGCTAGGCCTACACGAGAAGCCATTGAGAGTTGTGTGAGGTAGAGACGGTATCCTGTCGTACGTGCCGAACGGTGGGCTACATATACGCACCATCTTTTTACAAACCGTGGGCGGAAAGTCAACTGTACCGGCTCCGATGTCGGGGGAAAGTCTGAGCCTCTCTGAGGAATGACTTCCTTCGGGAGCATTTGCTCTTCAAAGTTACGGACTCCTTATGTGGCCGTTCGACGGTGAATATATACTTTGCGGTATATCCCTGGCAGTTTCCGTCAGTTGTAGTGGGACGAGGAAATATCCGACATGTTCTCGTATCGTCAGCAAGGGAGAGGGCATGTGGACCTAGTCGCTACTCACCTCATGCTCGACTATGCTTCATGGCTTTTGCCCACTAGCTACGCGCAACGGCGACTTCTTCAAATTCCATCAAATCCCATGTCAAGTTTACTGGTAAATATAATATTATTTAATCAAAAAAAAATATCTAGTAACTTGCCCCTCAAAGGGTGAAATTATATTGATCATGTATCCCCTCTTATCTCCCATAGGCAAAAGACAGTCGTTCCGTTCTATTGAACATACCCTCAAAATCTTTGTCCGCCTTCATAAACTCGCGTCTTGAAATGGAAAGCACACGTTTTGGACGGTGATATCAATATGTTTTCTCACATTGTTTCCTGCGCCACCAAGGCGGTTGAATTCGCGGTGTGAATTCGCGGTGCCGGTGTTGTATGGAAATACTCACTCGACGAACTCTCCGGAAGCCAGAGCGGTGAGACAGACCTATCGTAAAAGCATTTTACTTTATTCCGAACTGCCTGCCGATTGCGACCATGATGTCTCCAGCTCGAGATGGGAAAACGATTATGGTGCGTGTGTACGTAGGAAAAGGCAACTTTCCGGCGGTGAGCACTGGGAATCTCGCGGAGACCACCTTATTGCAAATTGATTCCGAACGTCTCATGCACGTTGTGCCGTCGAGCCTGTTCGAGTCGAGGACCTGATTTCCGTACCACTTGTGGCACTCACTCTGGGCCCTGCAAGTGAAGCTTCTACTCGAAAAGATTCTCCATGAAGGAGCCCGCACGGTCCGTCACTGGTGCCTATAAAGTAACTGCGGTTCGGCCTGATCCACGATGCCAACACAGTCACCTACTGCGACGGTACTTGCACCAGCATGAGCTCTACTGCACACTACACCTTACCATCTGGCTCTCTAGGGAAGTTCAATCCTAGTCTTTCTGTCAGCTTTCTCAGCCCTCACTCTCTGCTTGTTGCATTCGGTGAGTCAACACTTCACCTACGCGAGCTTTTCGTTACTTCTGACCAGCATATCTTTGTCCTGTCGCAGCGCGAAACTCTATCCTCTCTGTATTGAATACGTCCATCACATCCGGATATCTAGAGATCATAGATTCTCAACGAAGCTATTGTTTTGGACGCCCAACAGCTGACGGAAATACTGTCCGCTTGAAAATTAGGAACGATGAGTTCTGGATTCAGATCCTACTGTTCGTCGTTTTTCATGCAACTTCATAGCTTGCACTAAATTTCTACTTTGTAGCTCAGGGGACCTTGGCTGTGTGTACTCACCAGATAAACAACTAACCGACTAACTGAAGCCCATTTTTAGTTAGCGAAGCCTACATGATGGGCGATGTCCACGTCAGCAGTCTGAAGGATGTGATGAATGTGTGCTCTTTGTTTGCTCCCGCGTGACAATCGCTCAACATTGATCTATTTTTATAGCTATGGCTTCAGAATGAGACAGGAATGGCCAACCTCACTTCATTATACGGGCGCGTTTCGTCGGCTCTATCCGGACTCTCCAATGCGTTATTTGGTCAGACTCGTGCGAATGCAAGGCTCAATGTCATGTCTAGTTATGATCAATCCAATGAACTATTCAAGGTGAGTTGTTGTGCCTGTGCAACGTTCACACAGCACAGTTCCGCTGTTCTCCGCTGATTTCCAAGAGAAGGCTTTTCTTAGCCAGGAAATGATGTATTCATGCGCTCTGTGGAGCGATGAAGAAGGAGGTCTGCGTGGAGACTTGCTGCCAGGTTCTAGAAAAATAGATGGCGATTTAGAAGCGGCACAGTCGCGTAAAATTCATCTTGTGCTCCGCCAGGCTCGTGTACGACCTGGGGACAGAATCCTTGAATTCGGTTCCGGTTGGGGTGGCCTTGCCATAGAGGTGTGTCGTGCATTCGACAATGGCTCGTCAGATCTTTTCGCTGACTCAAGGTCCTCAACCTTTTCACCAGGCTGCACGATCGTTCGGCTGTCAGGTTGACACTATCACCCTTTCTGTCGAACAAAAGAAATTAGCCGAGGAGCGAATTCGGACGGCTGGTCTGCAAGATCGAATCAGAGTCCACTTGATGGACTATCGCGAGCTTCCTGCCGAGTTTGAGAAGGCTTTTGATGCTTTCGTGAGCATTGAGATGCTTGAGGTACGATCCATGTTTGCTTTCCCGCATGCCTTGTGCTGACAGGCATGTTCACAGCATGTCGGTTCAAAGGTAGTCTGTTGTTACTCACATCGCTGAGGTAATTGAAAGGCTTCTCGTAAAGCATTACAGCACGTACTTCAAGATAGTCGACTGGGCGCTAAAACCCAGCAATGCTACCGTCGTCGTCAGCTCTTCAACTTTCCCAGAGTCTAGGTATACTGGTTATCAGTGAGTCGCACAGAATCGAAAACCGACTACTTCTCACCCCTTGTTCTAGAGCTCAGGATTTCATGAGGAAATACATGTGGCCGAACTCGTGTCTTCCTTCAGCTACAGCGTTAATCACCGCCGCCCGCGATGGTTCGCAAAGCAGGTTCACGCTTGACAACGTGGAAAACCATTCAGCTCGTACGTCTCACGACTATTGCGTACTCATGATCTAAAAAAATCAAATATAGACTATCCACGCACCTTACGCGAGTGGGATCGTCGTCTGGAAGCCAACTTAACACCAGAGTTACTAGCAATGGATTTCCCAAACCTCTTGAAGGATGCTGCCGCCTATGATGCCTTTAAACGAAAATGGCGTTACCTATTTGCGTATGCAGGCGCGGGGTTCGCACGAGGGTATATTACCTGTCACATGCTGACATTCATCCGTCAAGTCAGTATTTGTAGCATCCGTTATCCGTGTTCGCAGCTGACCTTCCCTTCACTTCCGAGAAGAACGACGCCCCTGTCTCATGCGACTGAGGTGTCAAAGTCGGAGTTGACAGGGAGAAGAGCGGATTTATGGTATCAGGACTAGTGCCATGTGTGTAAATCTCGCTGGTTGTGGATAATTACTCTGTATTTGTTATGCCTATCTCTATCACGATCAATCGAATGTTTCCTTGTAAAGTCTGTTTATCGTAGTAATCGATCGTATGGACTTCTCATCTTCGCGCCTTCTCGAGGCCCGTCGAAGGAAGCTGTCTTATAGTCAAAGCCAAAAACGCGACTGGGGTGTGCGTCCGGAATGAGGGCAATGGCGTGTCGGATCCAACCTCCTTTTCTCAGACTCATCTGCATTGGGAGTCCTTAAGGACCGCATCAGATAGTCAGGGCAGCAACGGACCGGTATGGAACCGCAGACTCCGCTCTTAATGAATTGCAAGAACGATAGGACTTCTCCTATATCGTGGGTAAATAAGAGGGGGGAGCAAGTGCAACAGACTGGCAGAAGAGCTCCAGCCTCAAGGTGTCGTTCGCGTTGACAAATCACTGATATTTGTACTATTGAGGGGTGTCAAAGGATTGCAAAATTAAGTGCATGAGCGTCAATTGCCGACGAGGTGTCTTGAAGAGTCTCTAGTCGTGGATATGGTCCAGTGAAGTACTGAGATCATGCGGAGTTATTACACGCAAACGTCCGGCCCTGAAATAGGGCGGCCGTCGATTATTTCAGAGGATCCTCGATCCCCTTCATGCTTTCGTGCATGAATGGTTTAGATAACACAGTAGAGACGACAAGTCTAGCAAAACATAATTGAACGAGGGGAGGAATCAGCTGAGGCGGCCGGTCTCATTAGAAAATGCTGACGTACTACGCACTCCAAGAACAAGTGTCAAAGTGTCATGAAATCGAGAATGTGCGGAAAAGTGGTCTGGACATCGACTGAGAGAAAGATTGGAGTCGTTCGTACGTTTTTCAAGCTCATGGAAGTCGGGAGACTGCTCGTAATACGATATCTCTGGAGAGGGTTCCTTCTCGCGCGTCGAAGGGATACAGTAGGTTTTGGCTCATTTAGCATTCACACGGATGGAAACGGCCGACGAGAAAAACTTTCCCCGTGGTTTTTTGACCACGTACGAGCGGAGACAGCGGTTGTATTTGGGTTGTATGAACATGCAGCGGTCCGGTCTTACATATAAGCGTCAGATGGGAAAAGCAGAGATTGTTATTGGGTGACTTTCCACAGGCTTTTATTCACTCGAATAGAATAAATTTAATGCTAAAAGCACCGTGTGCTGACATGCCGAGCATAAGCGAGATGAAGATTTGTTCAATTTGAAATGTGCACCCTTGAATAGACTTTAATCTGGAAGGGGGGTCAACACCCCGCAAATTCGTGCATTTAAGTTACGCCCGAATGCGGAGTTCCAGCCAACAAACAATGACGTACCTCTGAGTCTTTGTGCTTAGGTCTCCAGCTTCGAGCTTCAGTAAACAAGCTGCTTTGAATAGCCATGCCAAGCACGACAGTTCAATGATATGGCATAAAAATGGAATAGCTTTAGGCGGCGCTGGTTCTGCGGCATCACACTTCATCATTAAGCCGCCTGTGTACTCCGTGGGCAGCTGATGTATGGATAAGGCAAGATCTATAAGAGACTTAAGACGATCAAAAGGCATCGAGGGAGTCTCGAATGCGGCGAGCCTGATGTGAAGTACGTGAACTTGCCAAATTAAACAACGGTTCTGATGATTGACAACCCACCCTGAGTTACTTTTGCCCGTCAGTGAAGGCAATTGCATATAGGCCCTTCGGCGGCCCTTTCCGTAAAATCAGGTCACAGGTCCTAGAGACATTCAAAAGTCTCGCGAACAATAATGAGACTGTGTCTCAGAAGATCAAATGTATATCCCACACATACCCTCAACCTTGGAGTTGGGGAAGGAAGTTCCACAGAAGCGTGGTATAGGCACAACACAGGCAGTCCTTGGAAGAGACCTTCCGCTGGCATGACATAGCGACGAGTGAAACCGAAACCATATGGTATGCAATGCATCCGATGATCATCTATCAGATGAAGTCGGATCCGAAAATCCTTTTTGAACAGCAACCGTCGTGCTGTAGTACAATCTCCCGGCGACATTGTTGACAACCCAGTCAAGGCCCTCTAAGAGATTTTTCCCTGTTACAGCGCTGCATAACCAGATACTCCACTCGTGAGATTTGATTGACTTCAAGTCTAAAGCCTGTCAGACTCGTCAGTCCATTCCCTGAAGGTCGAGACACATTGTTCGAGGAACGAGACTTACTTCCGCAATTTCGTGATCCGTCATGGAGCCCTGGATATCCTGCTTATTTGCAAATATAAGTAGGGATGCACCGGCCAGCCTCTGGTATCGATGGCGATTGAGTGAAGCGGACGACAAAAGGAGATAACTGCGTACATCTTCGAGGAGGAGACTATGTAATTCGTCTCGGCAATCGCGCATGCGCATCCTGTCGCCAGAGTCGACAACCCATACTATAGCATCCGTTTGCTCGAAATAATTCCGCCAGTAGGGCCGAAGTGTGCGTTGTCCCCCCACGTCCCCTGCAAGAGTCACAGCCGGAGTCAGGCAAGGAATGAGATATGATCATAATTGCGTCAAACGGCACGTACAGATGTTCAACGTGTACCTTTTGATTCGATGTACTCCTGTGAGCCTCCGTTAGCTGACACGTCAAAGTATGTCTCACCTGCCATGAACAAAGGTTTTGATATTGAAGCCTAAGGTGGGGCTAACACTCATGATATCTTCCCCGTTTAGTTTCTTTAAAATGGTTGTCTTGCCAGCATTGTCGAGACCACTATCAACAAGTCTACTGAGTTTCCCGATGGCAAGACGCTGAGTCGATTTACAGGAATAGGATACGCATTTCCTTCTCCTTTTGTCGATTCTTCCTTATGATTGTGAGAAGGCCCATAGCTCCAGTATATTTACTGACTGTGTTGGCGGGTGGGGCGCTGACGGGGGCAACGATAAGCGCAGGTTGTGGGCTTGAGTAAACAGTAGCAGTGTACAGCTGTGTACAGAATTGCTGGAAGTGGAGACCCCGGCCCCTTCCTCAGCTTCCCCAAGGTGACTGGGGTCTTCCTTGTGTCAGGCAGTCTGAGAGAGTCTGAAAGAGTCTGAAGCGGTTCTGAGGCTTTCAGCTTTCTTGCAGCTTTCCCACTCAATTGGAGCAAAATCCGAGCATCGTGGTCGGTTGTTGACCATCTCATCCATTACTCTTCTGTATCATCAATCGGTGTATCATAATGGCTCCGAAGAACAAGGGGAAAAGGGGGAAAAAGCAGAATGATGACGATTTCTGGTGTGTTTCATTGCTTATGATAAAGTCTTGAAGATGCGAAGTAATCCACCTAGGAATGAAGCAGGAGAATCCGTTGCTAATAATAATGCCCTTTCCGTTGATGTCGAAGATTCGGACGATCATCGACCGAGAGGGAATGCTAAGGGCGGCTTCTCATCTTTCGCCGCCTTGGGCATGGATGATATGGATGGAGAGCACGAGGGAGAGGAGGAAGATTTTGGAGGTCTTATGGCGCGTGCAATCTGATGGCTTCGCAATGCAATTACTCATGATAGGTTCAGTCCACCATCAGAGCTACTCAAAAGTCAAAAAAAGGATAAAAAGAACAAGAAAGGCCGGGATGAACCGGCTGAGGCATCTGTCTCATTCGAAAACGGCCCCCCTCCCGGACAAGGCTCGGATGATGAGGTTGCTGCAGTAAAGGGGGACATATCTGCCGCGAAGAAGCCGGTCTCGATGACAGCAGATGATCTCGCTGACGAGGAATGGGGACCTGTGAAAGAGAAGAGCAAGAAAGGTAAGAAATCGAAGGGGAAGAAAGGGAAGGATTTAACAGAGGAGGATGGAGTGGAAGAGAAACCAGGTACGCATTTGGCTGACAGGGATGGCGTGGTTATCGATTTTTCTTGTCCTCTAGCGGATATCGAACCTGCCGCAGCTCCGGAAGCGCAAGAGGAAATGAAGTCATTGCCTCAGCAGTCAATGGAGAACGAGGGAGATGGCGCAGTAGCAGAGGAGGGTGCGAAAATCCTCTCCAAAAAGGAGAAAGAGAAGTTGAAGAAAGAGAGAGAGAAGGTATGATAATTATGTCGGCACACTTTATTGTGTGACGTTACTCACCATCTACTCCTCCACGTCTCATTATCTACATCATACAGGCAAAGAAAAAAGCTCAGGCTGCTGCTGCGAAGACCCAAGAAGGGTCAGAACCTTTCCTTACCGCCGCCGAGTCTGCGGGATCCGTGCCACCACCCATCGAGAAGGAAGAGGAGGATGTCGAAGAAGGCGAGGGTGGCGACTCCAAAAAGAAAAAGAAAAAGAAGAAGGCGAAGAAGGAGGAAGAACCTGTTCCCGCACCCGCCAAGAAGAAAGGAACAACTGGTATCAGTGCTCTGAAGGCAATGATGGAGGAAAAAAGACGGTTAGAAGAAGAGGCACGATTGAGAGAAGAGGAGGAACGCAAGAGAATAGAGGAGGAAGAGCGCAAGGCGGAGGAGGAAGCTAGGAGGAAGGAGGAAGAAAAGCAGCGGAAGAAGGAGAGGGAGAAGGTACGTCCGTTCATTACTTTGTCCCGCTTTCCTCGCTAATTCACCATCTTCAGGCGAAACGTGAACTCGCCAAAAAAGAAGGTCGACTCTTGACAAAAAAACAGAAGGAGGAGCAACGCGCGGCGGAGATTCGCAAGCAAGCACTTCTTGCGTCTGGCGTGCAGATTGAAGGTCTACAACAACCGTCTGCTCCTTCTAAACGTCCGTTCTATGGTAATCGCAAGAAGGGTCTTAGTGTAAAGGGCGCATCTCCAGCCTCAGAGTCCAAACCTCAAACACCAGAACCGCCGCCGCCGAAGGAACTCGGTCCAGAGTCGAAGGAAGAAGAGAAACCGGAAGTAGTGGATGAAGTCAAGAGCGATTGGGATGTGTCGAGCGGTGAGGAAGAGAAACCGGCGCCTGCGGGTCTCAAGGAGTCTTGGGATGTTTCGAGTGATGAAGAGGAGGCATCGAAACCGAAAGTCGAGACACCAAGACCCATAGTCGAAGCGCAAAAGCCTGTTGCTAAGACCGGGCCTGCGAAAGGTACAGACACTGCCCATCTATTAAAAATCAATGTTCGTGAATTGACCATGGTAGCGAATGGCTCCGCTCAAGTGGCGCAGCAGGGTGCTACGCCGACAAAAATATCCGCACCAGACAAGACCGGAAAATCTGTGCTCATAACTGAGGAGGAAGAGGAGTCATCGGAAGAGTCAGATCTAGGTTCAGATTCAGAAGAAGTCTCTTCTACAGAGGACGAGGACTCAGAATCGGAATCAGGCGACGGAATGACCAAGGCCGAAAAGATGGCGGCTGAACGTAAGGCTCAAGCGGCTACTCGTCGGGTGAAGGCTCACGAGGCTGCTCTTGCTGCACGGAGCAATGACGACCTGCGGAGCCCGATCTGCTGTATCTTGGGACATGTCGATACGGGTAAAACTAAGTTGTTGGATAAGGTGAGTTCTCCAAGTACACTGTCGACATCATTTCCTCTCGATTCATCAGTCCGTTGACAGATCCGACAAACTAACGTCCAAGAAGGTGAAGCCGGTGGTATTACGCAACAAATTGGCGCAACGTACTTCCCTCAGGAGGCCATCAAAACGAAGACCGCCGTGCTGAACAAGGTGAGGCTAAAGCCAGCATAGTCCTTCTGTTCCCTGACCTTTCGCTTTAGGATGGTACACAAGAATACAAGGTTCCGGGCTTGTTGGTTATCGATACACCTGGGCATGAGTCGTTCACGAACTTGCGGTCTCGTGGTAGTTCTCTGTGTAATATTGCTATTCTTGTTGTCGACATCATGGTAAAGGGTCAATCTTCTCTTTAATGAATTTGAACTTAATTCGCTGTCCAGCACGGTCTGGAGCAACAAACGCTGGAGTCCCTTCGTCTTCTCAGAGACCGTAAAACGCCTTTCATTGTCGCTTTGAACAAAGTTCGTCACATCTCGTTATCTGTATTTTCTTCAGCAGTCTTAAATCCTCTTACAGATCGACCGTATCTATGGCTGGGAAGCAACGCCGGATGGTGCATTCCGGGAATCGCTTGCCAAGCAGAAACGCTCTGTGCAACGTGAGTTCGAAGACCGTGTTCAGAGAATAATCGTGGCTTTCGCCGAGCAGGGACTCAACGCCGTTCTCTATTATGAGAACAAAAGCTTCGCTCGGAATGTTTCCATTGTGCCGACTTCTGCCATCACTGGAGAGGGCGTACCTGACATGATCATGCTCTTGGTTAACCTGACACAACAGCGCATGAGCGATCGACTCATGTATCTCTCTGAACTCGAGTGCACAGTGCTCGAGGTCAAGGTTGTTGAAGGTCTAGGTACGACTATTGATGTCGTTCTATCGAATGGTATACTGCATGAGGGGGACCGCATTGTGGTGTGCGGTTTGAATGGGCCTATCGTCACCCAAATCCGTGCTCTGCTCACACCGCAACCTCTTCGAGAACTTCGTATCAAGGTAATGTTTTTGTGTCAACAAATGGCGTGTTCCACTTCACTAATGGGTTACTGAAGTCGACATACGTGCATCACAAAGAGGTCAAAGCTGCATTAGGTGTGAAACTGGTCGCCCCAGATTTGGAAAAGGCCATCGCCGGTTCTAGGCTCCTGGTTGTTGGACCCGAAGACGACGAAGACGACCTCCGTGAGGAGGTCATGTCTGACCTTACTTCTCTCATCAACTCTATCGACAAGTCAGGTCGTGGCGTTTGCGTCCAGGCGAGCACGCTTGGCTCCCTCGAGGCATTGCTGGAATTCCTCAAATCCAGCAAGATTCCTGTTTCTGGTATCAACATTGGGCCCGTGCACAAGAAAGATGTGATGCGCGCTGCCTCGATGTTGGAGAAAGCACGAGAGCTGGCATGTATTCTCTGCTTCGATGTCTCTGTTGACAAGGATGCGGAGCGCATGGCCGAGGAGATGGGTATTCGTCTGTTCAAGGGTCCGCAGAGTTTCCTTCATTCATCAACGAGCGAGTTCATAGGCTAATGAATGCGACAGCTGATATCATCTATCATCTCTTCGACGCATTCACGGCGTACAATGCCGAGATTGTGGAGGCAAGGAGGAGGGATGCCGCCCCGACAGCAGTTTGGCCGTGCCGACTCAAGATCATTGCCTGTTTCTGTAAACGGGACCCCATTATTTTGGGCGTGGACATTTTGGATGGTACTTTGCGTGTAGGGACGCCGTTATGTGTCATCAAGACGGAGCCAGCGACGGGCGTGAAAGAGATCATTGAACTAGGGAAGATGTAAGTCCAATATGCCGCTTCCATTGAGCTTCTTGTCTTGATCGTGTTTCCTTTTCAGCACATCGCTTGAGATAAATCACAAGTCCATGGATGTGAGTGCTTTTGAGGACAGTCAACTGCTACGCACGTACTCAGTGGGCCCTTCCAGATCGTGAAGAAGTCACAAGCTGGTGGTGGAGTCGCGGTCAAGATTGAACACGCAGTTTATCAATCCGCCAAGATGTTTGGCCGCCATTTCGATGACAAAGACGAGATATACAGTCGTATAACTCGCCAGAGCATTGATGTTTTGAAGGTTTGTGATCCTGACCCCGTCATTATCATCTGTTCTTACTCATCGGCTCAATTTGTCCACTTCTCAGTCGTCGTTCAAAGAGGACGTGACCAACGAAGAGTGGCTCTTGATCAAAGCGCTGAAACCAGTATGTGATATCGGAATGATTTGATGCTGCAACGACTGATGGAATACCTGTTCCAGCGTTTGAATATTCAATAGATGGGCTCGCGTCGATTTTTTCACAGTCAATACGCGCTACACATTGACGTTACCTTCATGACCCGCTGTGTTATCACGGACTTTTCTTCCCTCATTTTGTTTGAATATTGCAGAGATCATTGAGTAACGCCAGCTGTCCAACTTGTAACCTACGTGTACACCACACACCCTCTCTTTCTCTTATCATCTGCTTCATTGTTGCACATGCTGCCGTCGGAATTCTCGAAGAAGCCCATCCTGCTACACGTGTCCAAGCAATTTCTAGCAATGGGCCAGACAAGTCGCCCATCTTGAACTCGCCCGACGTCGCCGCGCAACTGAGGGAACTCCTGCGGTGAACGTGAAAAACAGAACTTTTCATCTTCCTTGGCCTCCCCCTTACCGCAGTTGAAATGGTTCGAACTTCATCTGAAATTAAGTGAGTGGCTATTTATGTTTATGAAGCCTAGAAGGTTTATATTGATCAGTCATACTTCGACCAAGATTTTTGTGAATGGTCATTTATATAGGTCCATTGGAGGGCCCATGCATGTCCATTGCCCGAGCTGCAAGCCTAAGTGTTCAGCGGTAGCATGTGATTTTGAGAGCGCTGGCTGCCCGGCCGAAAATAAATGGACAGCCGAGTTTCTTTGATGTCGGACGAGGTGATAAAGAGTCACCGCAAGTGCATTGCGAACTTTCTTATTTCATTTTAACAATATCTAATGCTCCCTTCCCGTTGACAGTAGCTTCAATGTGGATATAAACTCTCAAATCGAGGAAAAAAAAAAGTAGACTCAGCCTCAAATATGCTATCGGCCGTTAAGAAAACGCAAATTTATCCGCTCCGCGGCCTAGAATATGCTATTTTCCCGGTAAACATTCGGCAAGCGTGCACGCAAAGTCGGAGAGGCCTCTGTTGGGGAGGCCCCCAAAGCATTTACGAAAACTTTCCGAAGCGCTTCAAAAATACTGGCGCGCACAAGAGCTCATCGAGAGCTGCGAGAATCACCCAGATTTATGTCAGTCCGACAGCTGGTTGTGGAGATATGGTGCTCAGTAACAGTTGAGCCTCGAAAAACGTGTTTCGCGCGTCGCCATCTTTACTGCAAACGGCAATAAAGACAACAATACCCTTGAATGAGTCGTCATAGCTTTTAGCACAGAGGGCCGAAGACACACTGTTTCCAAAGCGCTGAGTGTGCAGAAACACCTAACCTCGGTCCACCGGCCTCGACGCCGAGTTCTGAAGCCGTCGAGGACCCGGAGGAACGTGCACCGGAGGTATTCCGTCGGTGGCGCCGGCTTCGCTGAGCTTCAAATAACTTGTCGGAAATCGTCTGGGCCAAACCGTAGGCAAATGACTCGGACATGCACTAGTTTGCACAAGGTATCCTAGGGTATCTCGCCCTATCTCGCCCCTAATGTCACCCACGAACAACATATATGTACAACATGTACAATTTCGTGTGAGGCTCTGCGAGGCTCCGGCTAAGGCAGCCCGACTCGGGTGCAGGGCATCGGTTCTTGGAAGCTATCACCCGGCGGCATGTCAAACTATGTCAAGTCACGGTATATAAGGACTCGCCTCGAGTCTCCTATGCTATCCAGATGAGCACCCAACACCTTTCGCAGACATCTCTCTCCCACTAGCTATACAATCATGACCACTCCTATACTTCAACCACCCGCTATCCCCTTCTTGGGCAATATCACAACCATTGAAAGAGAAGTTCCCCTTCGCTCTTTCGAGCTTTTGGCCAAGCAGTATGGCGAGATCTATCGCTTACACATCCTTGGTGATATCGTCTTCAGATTTCGACCTTTCGTCTCCAATTAAATGAGTCGTCGCAGGGCGAGATGTCGTTGTCATCACCAGTTACAGGCTGGTGAACGAAGTCTCGGATGAGAAGCGATTCCACAAGACGATCTCGAGCGCCCTTCGCGAAGTTCGCAACCTCGTTGGAGATGGGCTATTTACGGTACGTGTGATTTCTCGAACCTCATGTTTTGGAAGGGGCGGCTTAAGCTCATCGACAAGGCTTTCCCTGGGGAGCCGAACTGGGCTATTGCTCGTATGAACACCATTCGCATTTTACAATTCGTTCAATTCACCCAGGCGCTCCAGATCGTTTGCTGATGCCTGCCTTTGGAGCGGCGTCGATCCGGGGAATGTTCGATGATATGGTGGACATCGCATCGCAATTGCTGCTGAAATGGGAGAGGTAAATAACGTTTCCCTCAATTATTGATATGTGCGCTAAGGAGCTCGTCAGATTTGGCCCCAACTATGTCATTGAACCAGCCGAAGACTTCACGCGCCTTGCTCTGGATACCATTTGCCTCACTTCAATGTCATACCGGTATGTAAATTCTCCAAGGCGGTGGATAGGCACCTGATTGGGGAAATCGTTTGACTGTCAGATTGAATTCATTTTACATGGCAAGTAAACACAGACCTCTAAGATTTCGTTCACGATTCTGACTATGGTTACCGACATCTGTATTAACAGGAGGACGTACCCACCTTTGCAAAGGCCATGCTAAGTTTCCTCAAAGAATCTAGTATGCGCGCGAACCGTCCTTCTATCATCCAAGCCATGATGTCGGGCGTAAATGCGAAGTATCAAGAAGACGTCAAAATCATGACCGAACTTGCTGATGAGAGTAAGACAACCTCAGCTGCATAGTCTGCGTCGAAATTGGCATTGACGAGTGTTGTCCCAGTCGTAGCAGAGCGCAAGGCTAATCCCATAGATAAGAATGATTTACTGAACAAGATGTTACACGGCAGGGATCCAAAAACAGGGGAGGGTTTGTCGGACAGGGCCATTACGAACAACGTGAGTTGGACTTTAATTCTGATCTTGAGCAGATGGATGCGACCTCATGTTCTCTAGCTATTGACCTTCCTCATTGCTGGTGAGTTTTAAAATTCAACTTTTTTACTTGTATATCAATGCAATCATCTTTTAGGTCACGAGACAACATCTGGTATGCTCAGCAAAAACTGAAGAACAGGGGAAATCTTCTGAGCACCTTATAGGAACGCTCACGTTCATGATTTACTATCTCCTCAAGAACCCCGAATGCATCCGAAAGCTCCGCGAAGAGGTAGACGAGGTCGTGGGCGATCAACAGGTCCAACTCGGAGATCTGAGCAAACTGCCGTACCTCGTTGGTGAATGGATTTAGAACTCCGCACACACCCGGCGATTGTTGACAATGGTATCCAAAGCTGTAATGCGCGAGACTCTTCGCCTTTCTCCGCCCGCGCCTATGCGTGTCATGACGCCGAACGAAGCCACTACTCTCGCTGGTGGGGCTTACGCTGTAAATGCGGGCGTCAATATCGTAATACATTCTGGATGGGCACAGAAGGATCCTATAGTATGGGGGGATGATGCGGACGAGTTCAAGCCCGAACGGAACCTCGACGGAAAGTTCGAGGCGCTTCCTGTAAGCAACCAGCTCATAATGCAGGAGGACTTGATCTGATTCCATCCATCCAGCCGAATGCCTGGCAGCCTTTCGGATTTGGCGTCCGAGCATGTATCGTACGTCTCTCCTATTCCAAAAAAAAAGTCATACTTACTCACATCACTCAACGTAGGGTCGTGCCTTCGCATGGCAAGAAATTCTTATCTCGATGGCGTGCATCATTCAAAGATTTGATTTGGTCATGGTTGATCCTTCCTACAATTTGCAGCTGAAGCAGGCACTTACCATCAAGCCCGACGGGTTTTTCATCCGTGCCACTCCACGTGCGGGTAGGCACATCCTCGTTGCACCCCGCTCTAGTAGCCTCCTGTCGGCGCCGGCCTTTAAACACAACAGCGCTCTGCTCTCTGGTGATAGCGTGCCGAAGAAACCCTTATATGTACTGTATGGGTCGAACACAGGGACTGCGGAGGCGTTCGCGCAACGCATCGCGAGCGAAGCATCCGCACATGGTACGAAAAAACTGGGCTTGTCAATTTGTCTTTCTCAAATGATGTGAATCGTTACAGGCTTCCGTTCCACTCTGGGCACGCTTGACTCTGCCACCGAGCACATTCCGACTGATGGTCCCATCGTTGTGGTCACCGCATCTTTCGAAGGTAAGTAGCCTCTAGAGCAGGGCTAAGGCGATGGGGGAAGTTCATATTGTACTGCAGGTGAACCTGCGGATAATGCCACTCACTTCGTGGAATGGCTGAGCAATTTGAAATCGATTGAGCTCGCCAATGTCAAGTATGGTGTCTTTGGATGCGGTAACCATGATTGGGTACAGACCTACCAGCGCATTCCGACCCTCCTGGACGAGTTGTTTGAGAAGCGTGGTGGTCAGCGCTTGATCGAGCGGGGTGTAGGTGATGTGGGATCTGGTAACTTCTTCGAGTGCTTCGACGAATGGGAGGCCCAGATGTGGCAGGTTTTGACAAAGGCGTATCATACTACGGAGTCTAAATCGTCTTCTGCACTACAAGTCAAGACTGTCGACGCGGGCACCGCCCGCGCGACCGCTTTGCGCCAGCCAGATGCCGTGCTTGGTGCCGTCGTCGAAAACAGGCTTTTGACTGCACCCGGTGCACCTGCTAAACATCATATTGGTGAGGATGACGTCCCTCTTTCAAGACCAATGAAACTTCTAACGAATGTGTTTACCAGAGTTCAAATTGCCCGAGGGTGCGACTTACAGAACAGGCGATTACTTGGCCATGTGAGTTTTCATGCATATCCGGGAACTAATCTATCCCTGAACAGCTGATCAATGCATTCATGCAGCCTGCCGACGAACCCCATCCGAGATGTTCGACGTGCAATCGCGCACTTTGGCCTTTCTGCGGAGCAGGAGGTCAGTCACCTTAACAGTCGTGGTCTCGGTTACGTATTGACGCATGACGACTTCGCGCACATCTAGGTTGTCATCACATCGGTGGGACCGACGCCCTTGCCCGTCGACAAACCAATTAGCATATTGTCTCTTCTCTCGGGATATGTGGAGCTTGCGCAACCCGCCACCACACGTGATCTGCGCGTTCTCATCGAGGAGGCCAATTCAGAGTCGACCGTCGCAGCACTCAAGCAGCTCTCCTCCAGCTACCAGAAGGAAATCCTCGAGAAAAGACTCAGTCTTATGGATATCTTGGAGGCGTATGCCGACATCAAACTTCCCTTCGAGACCTTCTTGCACATCTTGCCGTCCATGCGCATCCGGCAGTACTCGATCTCGTCTTCGCCATTGTGGAATGCGAATCACGTCACATTGACCATTAGCGTTCTCAATGCACTGCCCATGTCTGGACGCGTCGAGCCGTTCTTGGGTGTAGCATCGACATACTTGGCGGATCTCAAGCCTGGAGACCGCGTACAAATGAGCGTCCGTGCATCTGCAGCTGCATTCCGCCCACCTGCGGACCCGACGATACCTTTGGTCATGTTCTGTGCCGGGTCGGGGTTGGCTCCGATGCGTGGCTTCATTCAGGAACGAGCAGCACAGAAGCAGTCGGGTCGCGACGTCGGCCCCATCCTGCTCTTTTTTGGCTGTCGCTCACCGCGCGACGATTTCCTGTACTCCGACTCTGACCTCGCGAATTGGATGGAGTTCGGCGTTGTCGACGTACGTCCGGCATTTTCAAGGTCGACTGAAGATTCCTTGGGCTGCAAGTACATCCAGGAGTGAGTCATCCGCAAAGCTGTGACATCTTGCTAATTCAACTGATCCTGCTCTTCCTCCAGTCGAATTTGGCACGATCGTGTGGATATTTCGAATGCTTTTCAAAAGGAAGCGAAGGTATGTGGTATACAAGATTGACAGATTGACAGGGTTGCAACCTGATTACTTCGTAGTTCTTCTCGTGTGGTGCAGGCAAGATGGCTGCTGGCGTCAAAGAGCAGCTCATTGAAATCATTAAAGAATCACCTGGAGAAAGGACGGCGGAGCAGGCGGCAGAGGCTTTCGAGAGGATCTCTAAGGGAAGGTATGCCACTGACATCTTTGAGTGAAGAACGCCAGGTATTTCACGGTACCTTTATCTTCAACGGAAAAGATGTGCGGTATAACCATGATGCAATTGATATGGCGAACGTCTGGTCTACTTCTGATCTACGTCTTCAAACTCTCTTAGATTACCAGCTACCTACGTGTACTTCATCCATGAATGGAGCGTGGTCTTTGAGCTGCAATTCGATAAGTCCTCGTGAGTTTCTCTCGCATGGAAGATCAAGTCACGCGGTAGTCCGACAGTGGTCCCTCTGATGATTTTTGTTGGCGGCTGATTCCTTGCTCCAAATGTGTGTACAGAAGGACCGTGTGCAATGAGATGGGATTGGTATCGTGGCTCTTACAACTTTGTCTCAGCGGATATCCCAGGACTCAAGCTGTGTGGGCTGCAACATTTTAGGGCACCATTATTATGGATTTACCGGATGTACCGCTTACTGCTCGTGATGTCCGTCTACGTCGAAGTGCCGCCTATAGTTTCGACCTTGCCTTGATGCCAAATGCAAATCTGATCGCGGCCGGTAGTCTTGAACCGCAGCGTCGAATGCGGGGCATCGGGCCATGCTGGATTACCGACTCTTTATCTCGACACCGATCAAGTTGTCCTTTCTCGAATGTATGTCTCAAGCTCTGCCAATATGGTTATCATTGAACAATTACCTTTGCTGACTCCAATATATCCAACGGGCCTCGTTCTTCAAGTTCTGCTAGAATTCCCATGGCGATTTCTAGGTCCATTTCCACGCTTCGAATTCGAAGTCCCGTACTTGCGCTCTTCATATCTAGTCGCATCGTGGACTCTAGGTCAATGTGCGAACGGTGTCATCGTGTTCTTCACATTTTCGAAATTATGGCGAGTGCGACGTCGCCGAGGAGAGCGAGATTAGTATCCAGCTCAACTCTATATCATTTTGTCTGTGTTGGACGTAGATCCAGACGGAGCGTAATCTGGATAGCCTGAAAATGCTCTCCTCCGTTGACTGTCCAATTCAGTGTTAATTTGAAGAGCTTTTAACAGTGAGTCTCTTTTTTTTTTCAGAGCGCACGCCAATGTTGAGCCTGATCACTATCAACTCGAGCATGAGGTGGCCGCTGACCTATTGAATCACACATTTATTTATTGACAGGTAAGACGTCATTGTCCGCTTTGCGGTTTGCCCGCGGAAAATATATCGACCGCGGACGAAACAGTCTGCGAAATGATATATACTAGGCGGACAGCACTCACTACATCATGCAGGAGTATACAGGCCTCTTCTTGCGCGGCTCATCCCATTATCACATAGTCTACGTTGCGGCCTCCACTGCGTGGTGATCACTCCCATTCCTCAACAGCCTGCAACACTTTTGCTCGGCAATGTTACGAACCTTGAGAAGGAAGGGCCGATTCGCTATCACCAACTCTTGGCGAAACAATATGGTGAAATATAGAAACTCAACATCCTCGGTGATTACATTGCATTTCTTAGTACCTTACTTTAGCTAACACAGATGAACACCTCCTTTATTTATCAGGCAGAGACATCGTTGTGGTGTCTAGTTATAGACTGCTGAACGAAAATTCTGACGAGAAAAGGTTTCACAAGACCCTCAACCCCAACATTATTCAAGTTCGCAATGCTATCGACAACGGCCTGTTCACAGCGAGTAGCGTCAATATCTCCAGCCTATAATTGAGATTCGATGTTGCCAATCAGGCCTTCTACCACGAACCGAGCCGAACTGGAGAATTACTCGTGAGGATTGCCTTACATGTTTGTTCATTAATGGTAAATGCTAAATCTCCAGATCGTCTTCTGATGAGCGCTTTCGGGCCTCCGTCCGTTCGCTGCATTTTAACGATATGATGATGTTGCATTCTCAACTGGTGTTGAAATGGGAAAGGTGGTATGCTGTCACTTACTCGAGAACGTCATGTCTCAGCTCTTTCAACAGGTTTGGCCCCGATTATGTTTTCGAGCCGGCCACGGATTTTATACGCCTTACTCTCGAAACAATTGGCCTTGCATCCATGTCGTATCGGTAAGCGTCTCAACAGATTTCTCCTAGTCGATCCAAAGATCTCAGGAGACTACGTCAAAATGGTAGCATGAACTCTTTCTACATGGCAAGTGCATTTGGTACATCATCGTCCATCCAAACGTTTTAACCAGAACGCCTGCGCTATCAGGAATATATTCCTCCCTTTGCGAAGACCATGCTCAGCTTTCTTGGAGAGTCGGGCCGTCGTGCCAATCGTCCTTCCATCGTATAAGCGACGATGTCTAGTACGAATGCAAAATATCAAGAAGACATCAAATTTATGGTGGATGTAGCCGACGAAAGTGCGGGATTTCCACCCTTCAATTAGACGTTGTCACTCACGCTCATGACACAGTCGTGGCCGAACGCAAAGCACACTCCACAGATAGGCAAGACCTGCTGAACAAGATGCTGAACGATAAGGATCCCAAAACTGGCCAAGGCATGTCCGATAAATCTATCACCAACAATGTTTGGTCCGCGAAAGCTTCGAATGTTCAACGGCTCTGACTTGCATTTTTCTAGTTGATTACATTCCTCATTGCCGGTGAGCAAACTGGGATAGTTGATTCCATCTTGACTCTGTGCTCACACTGGCGTTTTCGACTGCAAGGGCACGAGACGACATCTGGTAAGAGCGTGTAGTAGTCGAAGACAATGGTTTGAATGAAAAATATCTCACAGGGACGCTAAGTTTCATAACATATCACCTCCTCAAATATCCCGAGTGCATGCGAAAACTCAGTGAGGAAGTCGACAATATCACAGGCGATCGAGATATCGTTATCAGTGATCTTGACAAGCGTCCATGTCTCGTCGGCCAGTCTGATTGTGTTCAGTCATGTCTCGAGAAATTAACATTGTTGCAGCCGTTGTGCCCGAGGCACTCCGTCTATCACCTGCGGCAACAATGCGGTCGGCAACTCCATTTGATAATACGACACTTGCGAGCGGAATGTAGGCTATTAAGGCAGAAACTACTGTTGTGATAAATGTCGGCAATGCCCAAAGAGATTTTACGGTGGGGGGAGAGCGTGTACTCAATGGTAAATTTGAAGCTTTGCCGGTACGTGCCATGAAGTTCGTCTTTGTACTATCAAAGCATCTTGTTTCATTGCAGCCGAATGCGGGGCAACCATTTAGTCATGGAATACGTGGATGTATTGTGGGTCTTATTGGCCTTCAGGGCTTGAACTAGTCTCCGTAGCGACCTACACAGAAGACAGTCGTTCTGTGTTAAGGGCTTGAACGTGGCTGCTAGCATGAATCATCCTAGGGTCGAACCTTTGCTTGGCAGGAAATTCTTCTTGTCATGGCCGCCCTTGTGCAAAAATTCGACCTTACTATGGACGGCCCATCATATGATTTGCGGTTGAATCAAGCACTTGCCGTCAAACCAGCGGGATTCACCATTCGCGCTATCACTCGCAAAAGTTGTCGCGCCCTGCGTGCACCGCCGTCGTCTGCCCTGCTCTTTCAACATGGAAGAAGAGATGGCGCGCCGCCTGTGGTCCCAAATCTTCAAGGCAGCAAGCCGTTGTATGTAGTACTGTATGGATCCAACACCGGTAGCTCTGAGGCTTTTGCTCAGTGGGTCGCGAGCGAGGCTTTGTCGTATGGTGAGAAGTACATCGCTCGACCTTTCACCTAGATATTGATGCATATTTCGCAGGTTTCCATTTCTACGATCGGAACCCTGACTCTGTAGTTGAACACATTCCCAATGATGGTCCTGTCATTGTTGTGACTGCATCATTTGAAGGCAGGGGCTTGACTAATTTGATGGAACCCGAAGCAACTGTTACTCTACCTCGCAGGTGAACCTGCCGACAATGCCGCTCACTTTGTGGAATGGCTAAGCAACTTAAAAGCGAACGAGCTCGCTACCGTTAGGTTCGGTGTCTTCGGCTGCGGCAATCATACTGGGTGAAAACTTTCCAGCGCATTCCCATGTTGATTGATAACTTACTAGAGAAACAAACATGGATCACGGTGTCTCATCGAACGGGGTGTGGGAGCTGCTGGATCGGGCAATTTTTTCGGGTCGTTTGACACTTGGGAGAATAAAGGCAGGTCATACATCAGCATACATCGCCTCTCAGAAAATGTACTCCAACCTCACCTCAATGTCATAAACAGGAGTATCAAACCCAAGAGTCTAAGGTTGCTTCTAGTTTGGAAGTAAAGGTTGTGGATGCGGGAGCTGCTCGAGCAAGCGCTTTGAAATGGGCTTTTGACTGTACCTGGAACTCCCGCCAAACATCACATTCGTGAGTTTAATAGATCCATGAAGTCCTCCGGTACTCAGACCCTGTTCAGAGTTCGATTTACCTGAGGATGCGATGTACCAAACGGGTGACTATTTGGCCATGTATGTTTTTATCTATACTCTCAAAATGACGGTCCGCTCACGAAATACATACAAGTTTGCCGATCAACCCATCAAGGGATATCCACCGTGTTATCGCCAGGTTCGATCTGTCTGCTGGTCAAGAGGTAATCCATGAATGCTTGCAATCATCATACCCTGTATTCATATGTGATGAATACTATCGTCTAGATGGACATTTCGTCCTCGGGTCCAACATTCCTACCTGTGGACAAATCAGTATTCAGAACCTTCTCTCTGAATACATTGAGCTCTCCCAACCCACCACGACACGCATTCTTGGCATCTTGATTGATGCAACGGAGTCAGCGGCCACCATTGCCGCCCTGAAAGAGCTCTCTTCCGACTTCCAGACCAAAGTTCTTGAGAAGCGTGTCAGCGTGCTTGACATCCTCGAGGCTCACCCAGATATCAAGATCTCCTTCGCGACATTCCTGCAGATCATGCCTTTGATGCGTGCCCGTCAATATTCCATCTCGTCTTCACCCCTTTGGAACCCGAAGCACGTCACCCTGACCATCAGCGTCATCAGGGCTCCTTCCATCTCTGGACGTGTCGAACCTTTCCTCGGCATCGCATCGACGTACTTGACGGATCTAAAGCCTGAGGATCGTGTCCAGATGCGTGCGTGCGTCGGCTGCAGCATTACACCCTCCAATGGACCCTTCGGTGCTTATGGTCATGTTCTGTACTGGTTCGGGTTTGGCACTGATGCGTGGATTCTGGCAGGAAAAGGCTGCACAGAAACAGCCGGGGCGTGATGTTGGCCCAACGCCACTGTTCTTTGGATGTCGCACGCCCCGAGATGATTATTTGTACTCGGATTCGTACCTATCGGCATGGGTATATCTGGGCGTTGTCGATATTCGCCCGGCCTTCTCGAGGTCAGCCGCAGACTCACTGGCCCGCAAGTACATACAAGAGTAAGTGCCTAGAGTCTGTATATTCAGAAATCATTATCAAGAGTAATTCCTCTTTTTCACAGTCGCATGTGGCATGATCGCGCTGACATCTCCAATGCCTACGCCAAAGATGCCAAGGCAAGTTCTCAGTGCACACGCCTACAACTGTCGCATTGCTCACCTCTTACCTACAATTTTTCATCTGCGGCTCGGGCAAGATTGCTAGGTCGGTCAGGCAAACGATCATCGACATTATCAAGGAACGCAGAGTGCAGAGGAAGGAGAGGCCATATTCGAGACGGCGGGAGCTTCTTTGAGTGAATGCCCGCGGCTTTGCGTATCGTCGATTTTTTGAGTGTTGTGGTGTAGGATAGACTATAGTCTTTGACGATGTGATATGCAGCATGCGTTGGATTTTTTCTTGGCATTGATAAGATTATCTTGAAGATGTAGCTTCTCGAGCATGAGTCCACAACAAGAAAGTGCATCCGCGCCTGCCGCCGGTGGCAAGCCTGAGGCCTGAAGGCTGGCCTGGAGTCTCTTTCTCCTTCAAGCTTCTTCAAGCTCCCTCCACCCGGAGACGTATTGCCAACTAACCACAAGCCGCCGAAAACCTCAGAACCTTCAGATCCAAATAAAGCCATGGCTGTGCTAGAAGAGTCTCTCGAAGAATCGGATTTGTCTTCCATCGACACTCTCCTCGAGAAACTACAAATACCTGCAGAATACGCTCGCTCTGAAGCTTTTGGAGAGCCTGAGATTTTCAGTCGGCTGGATAAATGGAAAGAAAACGCTTTTTCCTCGCTATATGCCTTGCGCTCACAGCTGCAGGAAAGAAATGCATTGACTGTCGAGGAACAGGCTGAGGTCGCGTTCGCTGCCGCAGCGTTTGCAGGAGAGGGAGACTGGTCGAGCGAGCAGATGCGCGATATCTCTGGCGGTACACTTCTCTTCTTCTCCACCTTTCCTATCAATAATCATTGAAGCAATGAAACCCGATTTACTGCTCAGAAATATTGGAATCCTTCGGTACTCCCGATATTCCACTCTTGGAACGAATTCTGAATTACCATATTAAATCGCTATTCCGCTCCAATCCCCATCCTTCTCTAAACCCCAATACTGGCCGTAAACTTCCCCGTAACGCAGGAGGTCCCATGGCAGCGCAGGATGCATACGAAGGACAGGTGTGGAAGGAGAATGCGGGTGTCGCCAATGTTTTGCAGTGGTGCGTGCGGCATATCCATGTACGTTTCAAGGGCACTCGTGGTATGCCTCATCTTCTCCTTGAATCAATGTCGACTAATCTTGTGGACATGAGTCAGACGGACATGTATGCAAGTTTATGGTACCTCATCGTGCCTCCGACCATGACGCTGCTCGATGACTATGAAGCAAAATACAAAATACAAGGAATCCGTGTCATCGAGTTGTTACTTGTCGATGCACCTCCGGATCTCCTTTGCCGCACCGGCATCACAGACTTGCTATTCGCTGTGCGTGTTGCCTTTTTCTGCCATGAAATGTTTCTGTATCCTCTGAAGCTACACTAGTCTTTGCACCGCGCCCTCACTTTCCTCCACTCCCCCCAAACGCCTGCACTATTACACGCAGCAATTCGTGTAGCCGTAACCCTCGTCCTCCGCACCACGCCCTCAGGTTCCGCGCAGCGTTCAACCAGTTATGTGCCATACTTGGGGACGGTATCATCGGCAGCGTCTGGATGTATGGGTATCACGATCAGGACATCATCGAGGCGAGTGTGCAAGTCCTCCCAATCTTGGTAAGAGCACTGGGTATCGGCTCCGCGAGATATCTCAAGGTACGATGTTTTGACTTGTAAGAGCGGTTCAACGTGATCACAAACTGGATTATGAAGGCACTAATCCCGCAACTATCGCATCCGCTTCATCCAAATCCTGATAAACCGCCTCAGAAAGCGCTGCAGATGACCTCCCTTCGGGCGTTGCTGTGTGTGATGCAAGCGTGTTCGCCGAGGATCTACAGATGGAAAGGTACCATATTGGATGCGGTTGCGAATTGTTGGGTCACGCTCGCCGATTCTGCAGAAGAGGGATCAGGTATGAAAAAAAGTAAGAACCACTTTCCGCGGTTCGTTGATTGTCGCGATTGTTTCTTTAGATGTCTTGGAAATGCGCACAACACTTCGGGAGGTATGCGTTGAACTCATCAAGTCGGCGCCGTCCGTTGTCAAGGTCAGTACCTCTGTCGTTCATACATTTTTTTGTCTTCGTAATCCTTGCACTCAATGCCTAGGAGTACAAGCGATTGATAACCCTCGATGTGCAAATGTTTGATGGTCTTGTCGGAGGGCTCGGAGAGCTTTGAGGTACAACTTGGTCGCAATTAGCGTTTAGGCCGTACTCACTCCCGGCTGCGGTCGAGCGGACAAACTGTGCGATATCTCGGAATGCCGAGGAGATATAGATCTCACAAGGCAGGGGCATTGCGTGGATACCGAGAGGAGACTTTAACCCTTCAGACCAAGGACCACATTCCCAAACCCCGTCGATGGCTGATCAATGACTGGGCTTCCTCTATTTGTGCATAGAGTATTGCCCTCGGTCGAATTCTTGCACAGAGCGGGAGCAGGCGCCCCATTTGTTCTGGGCGTGCTGCAAGTCATTATATGGCCGGCTATCTTATCTAAATGAACGGATCTATATGGGCTTCCAGTTCTGATCCTCGGTGCGGAAGGAATTTGTCTGACCAGTGACAGTAACCAACAACAGAACTAGGTCTTGCGAACTTCGTGACGATGGAATCTGCTGTCACATCTGAGTTACATAGTTCATGGGAAGCACTTGTTTCGTTGCTCTGTTGAATGGGAGTCAACGAGACAGCCCAGACTCACTAGTGAAGATAAGGTCCGCATACTGACGACGATCATAATAATAATAATTTTTGTCCACTACAGTTGAAGGTCGGAGAGATGAGGAATTGCAACTGAAGATAAATCAATAAATAATGTAACTTACGAATTTCATTCTCGAAGGGCTTATCGAGATGGCGTTGTTGTGGCCTATTTATACCGACGCGTTGGTCACGAGGCAAAGGGCTGTTCTGTGTTTGCCGTTCGCTACAACGTGTTTTCCCTTTGCTTTACGTTCCCCCAACCTTTCTCACATCTGGTCTCCTAATATTCACCAACAACGTTGACCATGGCTCCAAAGTGCGAGCCATTGTGTCAATTTGGTGAAAGGTGCGCTCAGTGTCGCTTAATAAAATACGAAGCTGAACCTGCGACACGCGAACCTTTTGCGCACGATCCCTGAACAGACTCTACTTCACGACATTCCCGCACCCATCACCAAGGGAGGAAACATTGAACGAGCTCGCATCTCAAAATAATACTCCCAGGATCCGTGGTGCCCCCAAGAGTGGGCCTTCAGTCTCACCTGACGACGATGCGAAATACTACTACTTCACCATCGATGACCAGCTCGTCTACATGTCCTTCTTCCAGGATTGGGGACCGCTTAACATTGCGATGGTATACAAAGCATGCATATACATCCACTCGCTGCTTGTGGTACATATGATTGCTCAGAGTCCGCTCACAGTTGTTCGCGTGCATTGACTATGTTGCTTGCTCAGGACGAGGAATTGACTTCCTATCGGCTAGTTCTCTATACATCGGACAATCCCCAAAGAAAGGCAAATGCGGCACTACTAATGGCTCTCTTTGCTGTACGTCTCACTTTTATCACAGGTTGATCGCGTATTAAGCTAGTGCTTGAACGGTTTGCAGCTAATCGTGCAACAACGCGCGCCTTGGGATGCCTTTCAGCCCATCGCCGAGCTAGAGTTTATGCCGTTTCGTGATGCAGGCCGTGGTCGCTCCGATTTCAACCTAAATATCCAAGACTGTCTGTGGGGTATGTACAAGGCGATGCAGAATGGTCTATGTGATCTAAACGATTTCGACATCAACGAGTACGAGTTCTACGAGAAGGTGGAGAATGGGGATTGGAACTGGATAACGCCCAACTTCATTGCATTTGCCTCTCCTGTCGACCCTGTTTGGGTGAAGAGCCAGAAGGAGGAGCAGAACAAGACGGATGTGGGTCCTTCGTCGCCAACTCGACCGTCCTCTCCATCAAAGTCTTTGGCTTTGCAAAGAAAGCTTCCGGCACCATTTATGAATTGCTTGGAGTATTTCGAGCAGAGGAATATCAGAGTTGTCGTGCGGCTCAATAATGAACTCTATGATCGGAATACCTTTATGGAACGCGGCATCAATCATCTAGAACTCTACTTCGATGACGGGACTAATCCAACGGACGAGATTGTTAGGCGATTCATTGATCTTTCTGACGAGATAGTTCAGGCAGGGGGTGTAGTGGCCGTCCATGTAAGTTGCACTATGCAATGTCGACTTTTGTACTAACACTAGGTTTCTATAGTGCAAAGCAGGCCTTGGGCGTACTGGAACGCTGATAGGTGCCTATCTTATCTGGAAATACGGCTTCACAGCCACTGAAGCCATCGCCTTCATGCGGATAGTGCGGCCCGGATGCGTCGTCGGTCCGCAGCAGCAGTACATGTATTGCAAACAACTGGAATGGTCGAAATGGGCTGCTGTCGATGAAATGCGCAGGAATCAAGTATCTAGCGCTCTCGCATCCACTATCGTCACACCGGCGACGCCACCGGCAGAGACGGATGAGAACGTCCCGATGGACGCGGTAGCTACCAATGCTATCATGCTTCCGTCGACACCACCACCAACAACACTTCCCCCCATCACCCCGAGCAAGCACGTTGCTGCAGCTGCGGCCAAAGCCAAATCAATTGCCCCTCCTGGACAACCGCGCAAGACGCCAAACGCCAAACGCGTTGCCCTCGACTCTTCCGACGATGAAGGCGACGACGCATTGCCAGCTCTCGGTGCTGCACCTCCGGCCCGCCAGAAACTGCGCTCGCCTCCGAAGACAAGTATTGCCCGTGTGACCGCCTCTGAGCAGCGTCCCGCACGCGTGACACGGTCGACAGCAGGGACGATCATGTCAAGGAGACCGGGAACGGCACTCAGTGCGGTGTCAACCAAAGCAAACGCAAGCGGTCAAGCACCCAACAAGATACCGCGCCTCAATAATGGCGCCGCAGCCCGCAATACAACCGCCTCAAACAATACTTCCACCGCGAAACTTCCTTCAATAGTGGTTGCACCGCCTGTTCGCCGCTCTCAACGAGCTCCCTCCCCAGTCCCCTCGCGATTGCCCACACTCGTACCGTCAAAAAGGCCGCACCATAATTCGGTAAGCTCACTTGGGGAGGTTGTGGGCACTACGACGCTCAAAGTCACGCAGGCAGCTGTGGCGACGAATGAGTGGATGAAGAACAACGCGAACGCAGTAATCAAGCCGGGAAATAAGAGCGAGCGGCCAGGATTGCGGAGCGTAAGACGGAGGAGGAGTAGTTTTAGCGCAGCCGACGTCGTTGCATGAGCGGTTAGGCGTGTGTTGATATCGGTTTGGTTCGATTTGACTTGATTCGTGCATGGTGCATCGTTGATTGATAGCCATCACTAATTCTTTTGCGTTTTGCTGTATTCGTTTGATACAGGTTCTTTCGTTTAGCAATTCGTTGTTATGTTGTTTCTATCTGCAGCATCTCCTTTATTTCACCAGCATCGACGCCCACATTCTTGCATATCCTGCATATTCCCCCTTCCCCTCCCAAATACCATCTTCCACAGCCCCCCTCTCTGCCACCATCTTTTTGCGGACCCACCATCTTTCTTTCCGTCATTTAATTTATACGCACATGATGCAGTTGTAAATATGCAATTGTGATCCACCGACCGACTTTTTGGCTGATACCTATTAGCCGTGATACATATCCCACCTCACATCATCACGCCTACTCATATCTACACTCCGCATTGTGTATATATGTCCAGTTATTTCTTCAACGATCTCGCCCTTTCAAGATACTGTTCTGCACCCCGGTAGCAAACAACATAGCAAGTTAACAGTACATGTCAAGCACACTTCTTCAGACTTCTTCCCAGCGCAATCCAACAAACATAATCTCATCTATCACAGCACAGCGTCTCTGGCTGAGTACTTGTGCACGCACTCGAAGAACCACTTGAGATCTTCCGGGTCGACACCCGGCGTGATCCCATGTCCCAGATTCGCGATCCATGCCTTCGGGGCATTGGCGCCCTGTCCCTTGAACTCCCTGCACATCCGCTTTACCTCCCGCTCAATGGCATCGCGACCGGCGTACAGCACATTTGGATCGAGATTTCCCTGGATCGCGATGGGCGTGGCTTGAATCGCTGCGCGCGCGTGGGAGGGCTCAACACACCAATCGATGCCCAGGACGTCGTAGCCGGCAGCGGCGCAGGTCGCCAGCGACATGTTGGCGCCTTTCGGGTAGAGTGTCATGGGCACAGCCTGGATGTTGGCGGTTGCGAGACGAGCGCGGAGCGAAGTCGCAATGTGTTGGAGGGAAGGAAGAGAGAAGGTAGCGAAGTCGTGCGGGGAGAGCTCGCCCGCCCACGAGTCAAAGATTTGGAGGAGCTACAATTCAATGAGTTGACTGAGCCTGAAACTAGATGACTGGAGGCGGAAAGAGACGTACTTGCGCGCCGGCTTTGACCTGTCCAAAGAGATAGTCCACGCAGACGTCCGCGATGCGCATGAGGAGCGCCTGTGACTCCTCAGGATATTGGAACAGCCAAGTCTTTGCCTTTTGCAGCGTCTTGCTCCCGCCCCCTTCGATCATGTACGCGAAGAGCGTCCACGGAGCACCGCTGAACCCAATCAAGGGGACCTGCCCCTTCAATGCGTGCCGCGTCTGTGTGATGGCAGCAAAGACATAGCCAAGCTCCTTGTCGACGTCGACATGCTTGCGCAGTTTCGCGACGTCGGCGGGGGTGTTAAGCGGTTCGGGGAAGAACGGACCCGGGTTCATGAGCACTTCCATGCCCATAGCCTGCGGGATGACGAGGATGTCGCTGAAGATGATGGCAGCGTCGAGGAGGCCGGCGTACCGACGTGTGGGTTGCAGCGTGACCTCGGTAGCGAGGTCGGGCGAGCGGCAAATTTCAAAGAATTCGTGTTGCTCGCGCACCTTACGAAACTCTATGCCGAGGAGCTGTGAAAAGGCAATTGACGATATTCCGAAGGTACGTACCTGGGAGGTATCGGCCAGCTTGTCGCATAACCCAGACGGGCGCACGCTCTGTCTCCTCACCTGAGTTGAAGATGGATGACATTTAAGAAATGATTGTATAAACATGGGCATAAAACAAGAACCTCTAGCAGCCCTCAACAAAAGATCATTTTTCAAGGGAGGAAAACCTGTGGCAGCCATATTGTCGTTCACTGTGACTGACGCAGGAGGCTGGTCTGGCGATCGATTAGGTCCAACGTATAATCCAGCAGCCAAACCTAAAACAACGGATGCCCCTGTGCTAAGCATACAACGTTGAGACACTCAGCGTCTCGAGAAAAATATACCTGAGTGGTTATGAGATGGGGGTGGGGAGCAAGAGGGATGAGATGATTACTTGGACTAAGGATTGAATGATCGTGAGATCAACCTTGTAATCTTATCTGATAAATTTCAATTTAGACAGCCTGACCTCGGCTTGACCAGCCCGTCACCCACTCTCATCCATTGGATTACATTACGGCTCTGCAACTTTCTCTCGTCCCCCAACCCTGCCGTACTCAAGGACACGTTGTCCAATCATGTCCATCAAGAATCCAAATCAGCTTGTGAACGAGTGTGTAGCATCCTCTTGGTCTCCTGTGACCCGTTCGACATGTCGACAAAGACATACGATCCGACAGGTTCAAGAAATCGGGCGAATTCGACCGCTTTCGACGGGAGTTATTGACCCAATTCCAACAATCTGTGCGTATATTCACAAGTTTTCTCAGAGATCCTCGTGTGGTTGCATTAAAGCCAACGGTACTTGAACGGTACTTAGGAAGCCATGGAATCCTTCATGGCCCGTGTCGAGGACGTTGCCCAGAAGCGCCTCGATACAGACTCCAAGCTGCATTACATGCCATCTGAATCCATCCACCGAGAGCTCCTGCAGGAGCTTGACAGGTTCGTTTCTAGGATGCCCCGAGATATGAAACGGCATTATGTGAACAAGAGCTGCCTTCTCACAGATATCCGATCCTGGAACGCGCCCTTGTGGACATGCACGCGTTGTCCGATCCCGCCCTGTCGGCTAATATCCAGAAGTCGGCTCTAACAATATTGCGCCAGGACAGAGGCGAATCGGCTAAAGGTGAGAAATTAATTTCTTCTGACCGAACGGAAAGAAAGTTTGTGCTCGGCAAAATAGATGGTGACGAGGAAACTGCTCTCGCACCCATCCCTCCTGTACAAGAATCTGACGTGCCATCCGCGTCCCTTGAGCCTGCACCGACGTTACCGAAGGTTAATGGTATCGAAAGGGCACAGTCGGTCGTTTCTGAGCAGCCGCCGGAAGAAATGGATATCACCACGGACTGATACTTGCACTTACACATCCATCGTCTATTCTTAAATCTGTGTTGTTGACTTTAGACAATACTTATGAATTCATGTTTCTCGAATGACTTGCATTCCATATGGTTGATATATGAATAGGGTATGTTACATGTATACTGCATAAACACCGCTCGCTCACGATCCAGGAACGTCCGGATAAACAAGACGGGCACAGGGAGGCGCACCTCTGTCGCGGAGAAAATCTACAAACACTCCCCTGCATGTCATGTTTTTTTTAGAGACTTTGATCGTCCCGCTTGGTATCTCCCCCTCCAGATTCCGTCTCTAACTGATTGGAGGGAAGTTTGTGAATCCACTGTCAAAACGTGCACGTGTAAATTTGGGATGAGGGCTCACCTCATGAGGAGCATTACCTTCGCGATCGGTGGCATATTCCCTTGTGGTGTCAATTTGGATTGCGATATTCCCCGTGTGTGTCTGCTGAGCATTCGTCTGAGAAACATCTAGACAAAGCATTCAAGGGCTGATGGGAAGGGACAACACTTACTCTCTTTAGCCCGTTGACAGAGATGCCACGGGGGATGCTCTGCAGCCCCGACAAGGACATGCTCTCCCCTTTGGAGCTGCCCAAGATCGACTTGCGCGCGTTTAGGGTTGCCAGGAGAGAGTTCGCATAGACTGCACCCGGGATCAGATTTGGGGGACGAAGACGAAAACAAGGGCGCACGTACGACGTCCCAAGGCAAAGAAGAAACAGATATAAATGAAGGTGTTGGGGAGGGCGGCAATCTGGGTAGTCCGTGCGATACATCAGCATGATGTTCATTGGGAAGGGTAGGTCATGGCTCACGGTAGCCAAAGAGCAAACGGCGTCAATACTGCCGGAACAGCGTATCAATTGAGTGCACAGTTGGTCAACATAGTGTCATAGGCACCTAGTAAGCAAACCCGTGTTCACAGTGTACAGAATCTACGAAATCAAGAACGCGTCCATGAGCATTGGCGGTGCTATTTGACAGAAATTGCCTACCAGTTTGTTGATAATACTATCGGAGCTGTCGAACAGGACAATAAGTTGGACACGATATGATCGAAGCAGACGAAAACAGCTTGTACCGTTTGAACCCAGTGCGCGAGAAATGCAGCATCGAGACAAGGGATAGTGCAATCACAACATCGCTCGCGGCCGTCGTCGCGTTGACGGCCATGGAGAGGCCCTTGAGTGTAGCGAGTTGCACGTACGTTTCCATACGTATTCTGGAACATGATTGAGGGCTGCGTTCTTAGCAGATAAATAAATCTGATAATTACGATTTGCCGAAATATACTGGATGCGGTAGCATCAGCATGTCGTCAACAAGGTCAGTGAACTAAGAAGCGCACCGAGTGTGACGGCTATCGGTAGGGAGTACCATAACAGAATCAGAGACATGCAAAAAGACTTCGATGGGCATATTCACGTACAGAACTGTGCTGCGATCAGTACGATCACGAAGCCTGTGAGGTAAACATTCTTCCGACTAACTGCTCTCATTCCATAAATAATTGGATCGCACAGAGAAAATGCTCACTCACGATGGTAGATCCGATAGGTAAGGAAGCTGTCAGAGGGTGTTCAGCAAAGCAATTCAGAACCTAAACTGTTGGTTTTTACCTTTGAACAAGAAACGCAATCAATCCATTAAACAGAACTTCAACCTGTGTACACTATTGAAGCAACACGCAAATGAAAGTGACGGACAGAATTCACCAGAAGACTCCTGCAGCCCAGCACGTTGATCAAAGCTGGCTTTGACTGTGTGTGAATCATACGCACCAGACTAGTCTTCCCAAAAACTCCGGATTGGCGAAGTTTGTGACAAGATAAGTGTACACTGGACCGGAACATTCGTTAAGATTGTGAGCGCATGGGGTCCAACTGCAGAACGGACTCACCCGTGTGCGAGATGAGTAGCTGATGTACAGTGTCGCATATCCATACAGCCAGAACCTGATCAAGACGTTCGCAATACAATAGTGATGACGAAGCAAGCAGAACTCACCAAGCTCTTGATATGCCAAGGGTCTGAATGGTAAGTGTGCCAGTAATGCCAAGTTTGTAGACAGGTGACTGGAGTGGCGACAATCTTATTTCGTGGAAACTACGACTGATGATGGAAGGGACACACCTCCGTATAACCTGGAAGGGGGAATGCAGAAAGACTTCTTGTATCAAACATCCAGGCGCTTATGATACCCACTTACACTGCCGCGATGACCGTTCCAATGAAGGTGGCTCCCAAGCTAATGATGTTCCTTCGTTAATATACAACGGTAGAAATAGAAACGGTACAGACGTAGCATCGAGGGAGGGGACTGCTCCAGAGCTAGCCATAGCTATGCGGAAAGAGAACGCGAAAGGTTAGACGGGGAGGAATTGGTATCGCTGAACAGCTCCAAGTGCACAGGAAATGCGCGGCCTGGTATAAATACGTCCAATCGCTGAACGAATCCGAGGCATAGAACCAGGCAGTATTTATTCGTCCCGTGGTCCCCGTGGACGGATGGCACTCACTTCTCAGAATCCAACGACGAGCCCGGTGGATATAGATTGGCCATCTCCCCGAGCTGTCGTCATTGTGACTTCGCGAAGGGGGGCCAGTAGACTGCAACAACTAGGCTTCCGATTGAAAATCTCACCTGAGATCTGCCGGCTTCCGAAGTTAAATACGTGCCCAGAACGCATTCATGCTAGATCGAACGTTGATATATTGCTAAGCGCGGTTGTGCGCTAGAACATATTTATTCTGAATGATATGACCGCCAAACTGAGAGAGCTAAGTTTACCCTGATTTGAGCCCTTTCGAGGCTCACTGGTAACCAGTTTGCAAGCCTGTCGAAATTACCTCCGCGAAAGTGATATTTTTCGAGATGAGTGAATGCGTACAACGTAATCACCGCGGGGCTTAACAGCGGCGCTGTCTAATCACAGCATTCAAGGCTGACTGTAAGCACCCAAAAGTGAAAAGCCTCGGAAGCTGAAGAAACTCGTCAATGGTCGGTGAGTACCATGTGAACCGATGGTGGCCCATTTGTGACTTTTCTGGGGCGCGCATACTCTCATTGGTTCTAAGCACTGGCGTGTTATGAATTTATGTATCACCCTTCGAAATTCACAGTCTAACCAAAATTGCGTCGGTACCGTTGCCATTCCTTGAGCGAATGAGACGTGCGTACCTGTGACCTGCCAGCATGTTTTGAAATTTCTAGATCGCGCTTCATGGAAGAGAGACAGCTCGTTGTTTCGCAACAAATTGAGCAGGAACATGGATATGGGACCGTGTTTACCATTTACGTACTGGGCCATCGCGTGTTAGACCGCCCGGGCCGGGACAATTGCATGTCACGAGCAGTCTGAGTTCGCGAGCGCAGAATCCCCCGAAAAGCCACTGTCAGAGCAGGTCAGAGCTCAAGGCCTCCGAGGCCTCTATCGAATGACGAAGCAACTCAGACACGATTCCAGTCTTGAGAATGTCGGCACTGCATACTATTCTTGGTTGCTAAGTACGTCCGCGGTCACTGCAATGATAATGAATCACACCGCCCTAGAATCAAAAAGTCACCACCTCAGCGCCGCATCCGCACTTACTAACAGATGTAACCGCCCGACAGCACCTCCGCCTCCCCGTATGAAGAGCTGCAGCTAGGTGTTAATAGAGCTTGACCGGAAAATTTGGGTTGTGGGCGCCATTTTATCGCCCGACTCGGAGGACCCGCATGCTCTATCGAGAAGTCCGTAACAGTACGCCGGCGATAGCCGAGTGGCAAGCTTCCAAACGTGACGATCCGGTGGCTTCTGATTGGGCACCATTAGGGAGCCAATAAGCACCCACAACTAATCTCTTACGTACTATGGTCGTGCTCATCAAAAATCGTGTAAAAAAACAGTTCAGAACGTTCGGACCTGTTCGGACCTCAAATTTTGACGTTCTCGAAAACTTCACCCTTCTATATCACTTCTTGATCGGTTGATCATAGAGTCCAACTAGTATGTTCCATGCACTTGTCCGGTTTTCACTTTGAGTACCACATTCAGAGGGTAGCCAGCGACCGTTGTTATTGACTTAAAGAAGTATGATTGTACATATGTTACGCAGGAGCAAAGCCGGAAAGACCGATAGATAGCCCAAACGAAAAGACAGAACAACAACATGAAAGCAGGGAGAGTTATGTGGTCGACAGATTTACAAAAGGGGAAGGAAAGGGTGGGCAGATGTTCTACAACTGCACCATTTCCACAGAAGTGATGATGGCGGACGCTTTCTCAGAACGTGGCTTGATGGAACACTTGAACGGTTTCGGGTGGCTGAAGAACGGCGAATCAATGTTTTAACCCGAGCTTGAATGGGTTGGAATAAAAGTACCTGATGGTGCCGTTGGTATATTCATTGACGGGCTCAACAACAACGCCGTTCTCGACGGCCTTCGTTATGTCGAGAACAGCCAAGGCCATAGCGCAGGAGATGTAGACTGAAGCGTCCGCAAGGTGCATTCCTGTGAAGTGAATATGCGCGCGTGGACGATGCCAAGTAAGGAAACCGTTTAGTGCGATTATCAAAGCTATGAGTAGCGTGCGAGGTACATACCTGGGCAGATGCTGGATATTTGGATGATGAATGGATGGGAAGCGTTCATCTTAGCGCCGAAGTCCTGGGTAAGAACAAAAGCACAAGAATCCACGTACCGTCGTCCAAAGCCGAAGTTGAAAGTGTGTGGGTCCAACTCCACCTCCCTGCCCTCTGAGGCAATGAACCGATCAGGATTGAATTTCATCGGTTCCCTATAGGTTTGCTCGTCGTGCAAGAAGTTCCTACAAAAAGGATGGCAGTGAGTGGATCAAGGGGAAGGACAAAAAAACCGCAAGACAAACCAGATGTTCGGGATGACGAGGGACCCCTTGGGGATCAGGTACCCGTCGTGGATGTCGTCTTCCATCAGACGATGTGTGACACCTGTTAAACGTCAGACTTAGTCAAGTTACGAGAAAAGGGTTTTTTGAACGGTCGGGAACTATCTCTGACCGAGTGGTGTAACAGGATTCCAGCGCAGAACCTCCTTCACGAGAGCATCAACATAAGGAAGGTTGGCACGGTCGCTATAAGTAGGAAGGCGGTCCGATCCGATGACAGAATCGAGCTCCAGCTGAGCTTTCTTCTGTACCTCAGGGTAAAGGGTCATAGCGAGGAAGAATGAATAGATCGCTGAAACCGTCTGCATGAGAACCTAGCGGTCAAAAAAATGCGATTGGATAGCTTGGATGTGAACATACGGTGTCCGCTCCACCTGTCCGTCAGGGTTATCAATAGATGGATTCCCACCGAGACAATAGGCGCTACTGACCAGAGTAAAGCGAAGCTGCTGCCCACTTGACATTGTGTTCTTGCTCAGGGGTCAATTTTTGATCCAGGTAGCTAGACGTAAACGAAGGTAAGGCAGTTCCAGACGCCTGAGATGATGCGAAAGCCTGAGCTCTCTGCCGATAAGACAATAACAATTGAAAATCTACGTACCATCTGCTGCTTCACATATTCGTGCGGCATATCAGCCATTCTTTGGAGGTCTACGATCCACTTCTTTGCGGTCCGCTTCCAGCCCGCACCAGGAAACCATTCAGGCACATGCCGTAGGGCCGGAACCATGTCGACCAGCTGGTATAGATGTCAGCGAGCGGTCATTTGATCGCACAAACGCCACCTACGAAAGCTCCCGGCTCAGTCGCACGCGAGAACTGGTCCGTCGCAATATCTGCGTTGAGAATGAAAGGATCATCATGTTCCTTCACAAGATACCCGTGTGAGACGGTCAAGATGATAGCGCCAGCAGTCCTATGACGTGGTATCATGGAGACCAAGCCAGGGTGAGTGCCTCATAACGGCAACAGCGAAGAAGACCTACTTGCGGATGTGTTCCGGTAATTCATCCGGTTTCTCAAGAATGCGGCGTAAGAAGCGGTGGGTTTCCAGTTCCTCAATGGGGTGGAAACGCTCCATATGCATACGAGTGCCCATAAGACTGTGCAGCATCTTACGGTATTCCCTGAATCGGTCGCCGTAAGGGGTGAGCGCTAGAGTGTTCTTCCAGCCCACGATCTCGCTGCCCATCATCAGGACAGGCCGATCAGAGTAGATAGCACTCTTTTTCTCCAGCATTTCGGTGGCCGTCTTCAACGAGTTTAGGATAATGATGGGTTGCCCCAACACTTTGACCGATAGTATGTTGCCTGATGGAAAGCAAGGTTGAGAGGATATAACGGGTACGGATTTGCAGCACGTACCCCACTGGTCGCCCCATTTGGCAAATGTCTTCCACTCATGGGAGGTGGGCATATCCAACATGTTGCCAATGAGGGGCAGGCCCTTAGGGCCAGGGGGAAGAGGAGCAGAAGAGCGGGACGAGAAGATGCGCTTGAGGAGGTATGCTCCCAGCAACGCGAAGCTAACATCCAAGGCTGTGATGGAGATGGTCATGGTTGAAGATAAAGGAGAGTGGGAGATAGACGTCGATAGACGGGTGAGTTTAAAAAGCAGAATGAGTGGAGAAAGGAGCGCCGGTTATTCTGGCAGGGTACGGACCGTGGTAGTGAGAGCCGATCAGAAGGTGGCGTCTTATAAATGCTCAAAGTAAAGCACACTTACCCCCGCGGATGATCACAAGAAGGCGAGAAGCAGACAGACCAATGGGCGTCTCTGACCAATGAGACAGAATTTGGCGTAGTCCAGGGCACCTGCCTTTTCACAGAATCCGCACCCACATATGTCTGTCATATCAACCAGATCTGCAACTTCTCAAGCGGACAAGCTGGTAATGACTATTCCCGGTGGGCTGTTCTCGGCGACGACTCGGCCGCCTGGTGTAATGCTGAGTTGCGTGGCCAGTGCCAAAGAGAGCATGGTTTGCCATGAGTCCGCTAGGAAAATCGGGGTACACACCTAGTCATGTGCGGAACATTCCAAAGCTTTACGGCCAGAATATGGCGCCGCTAGCAACCCGGTATGCGACGAGGCCGAATTTGTCGAACAGGCGCTCGGCCAGTGCCTACGTATCTCTTGGAAGGGCGCTGTTAGTGAGTACTTGAAGTAGTTATCGTGGAGGACGGCACGCGATATTGAGGTACCTTGCACGTCGGTGCTATCGCTTGAAAGATCCAGATCCCCCGAATGGTCTCCAAGCCGGATGGTGACCAGGCTCAATTAGCCAGGCTCAATGAAAAATCGTACAAACGGAATTTGCGGCCTTCTTTCGCTAACGGACCCTGACAGAAGCTTGCAATTTGAGGGCCTCTCAAGCGGCTTGTACTCTTGAAGAAGATATAAAACAGGTCCTAGGCCGTGCCGAGATGCGAATACCTGGGCAAGAAAGGTTGGATCGGATCGCACCATTCAAGGTGGCTTCCAGCTGCATGGACCGATTGGCGACTCAAGAAGCTGAAGTACGTGGCATGGTATGATAAGTCTGTCATAGAATCAAGAACCTAAGAAAGAATATTGATAGATTTATAGCATGGCCCATGGCCATCGAGTTCTGAAACGCGCTGGCGTTCACTTTCCGGGAAAGATTGTGATGAATTGAAGCCTTTGCCAAACAATGTCCAAATAAATGTCCTGCGTCGAATTTGCAGAGCGTGACACCAACGTGACACGGTCCTCTAGCGTGCAACCTATTCACTCATGGCAGTGAGCTCTCTTTTCCTCTTGCATTATTTCCTTATACTTACGTTGCTACCTTGAACTCACAGTCACGCTCCTCCTCCGTCTTGCGCGCCGCTTCCCGATTGAGGTTCGTGCTGAACTTCCGTGGGCACATTCAACATTCACTGACCCTCGTCGCCTACAAGTCCTAGACTCACAGCGCGGCCAAGCTCTCTGAGATGGCTTGCTACTGCTGTCCCGGAAGCATCTCCGTCCGCGGCTCCCCCACTGCCATTGCCCTCAGACCCTAGACTCAACAAGTTAGTTGATGACATCTCGGGGCTCACACTGCTGCAAGCCGCGGACCTAGTCACCCTTCTCAAAGTACGCAGCGCCTCCTTTTCCTCCTCAAACCACTCCCTCACGTCATTCGTATCACGCAGACGCGCCTGAACATTCAGGAAATTGCCATGCCGACTGCAGGCCCAGCGGTAGCGGCAGCAGCACCAGCGGCCGAAGCCGAAGCACCCGCAGAAGTCAGTGTTTTTCATCAAAGCCTTCTATCTCCTCTTTTTGCGTCTTCGTCGCGATTCACGTGCATTTCTCACGTTCATTCGTATTTCTTTTTGTCTATTTAAGGAGAAACCCAAGGAAAAGACGATTTTCAACGTCAAGCTCGAGTCCTTCGATTCCGCGGCGAAACCCAAGATCATCAAGGAGGTTAAGGCTCTCGTTCCTAATCTTACCCTCATCGAGGTCGGTCTTCCCTTCCTGTCATTCCTGCCAATTTGAACGATCGTAAACATCGTTCTGCATGTTTAGGCGAAAAAGTTCGTCGAGTCGCTGCCAAGGATTCTCAAAGAGTCCTTGCCCAAGGAAGACGCGGAGAAAGTCAAGAAGACATTCGAGGCTCTGGGTGGTGTCGTCGTTCTAGAGTAATCATCTTACCCTATCCACATTTTATTCATTACCCGCACGTCCAATCACTTCCTAAATACGCATGCATGCTCGTGCGAACAAGGCAGGCAGTAAAATGTACGTGCTATTGCATATTTAATGTCCTTGACGTGGTTCGTACAAGCCAGAGGCGAGGCCTCGTGATAAAAAATGAGGGAAGAGCAAATGAAAACACTGACGAATGATTAATAGGAAATGAAACGGAGAGTCTGGAACGTAATAAAATAAGTATCATCACCGAGGGATCACCAACCAGTAACCCATCGCTCAATCTTCCGACAAATAGCGATACTCGAACCGAAAATCGCTCTTCTTCCTCTGACACCAGCTCCCTTCCCAGTCAAAATACACATACACTCCCTGCTCGTACTCATCGGTGATTGCCTGGGGCTCGGAATGTCGCTGGAACCATGTCAGATACTTCACGTGGAATCGCCACGACTGGCGCTTAAGCTCCTTCGCTGCGAGATACCTATCATGGGATACAACAACGTGATGCCTTAGAACTCTCCCTTACAAGAGAAGAGAACTGCCTACTGCTGGTATGTTCCGGGGAGGAAATAGAACACATAGAACAAAGTTTCCACGTCCAATTGTGAGAACAGGCCCTGCGAGCTCAATATAGGGTTCGTCATCTGTGGGTAGTACGACGGTGTTTGGTGGGGATTCCGCGGAACATAGTACTTGGGCCTAAACGACGTGGAAAGCCGTTAGCTATTCATGTTTCTAACTGTATTCCGAGAGTCAAAACCCACTTCTCCGTGTCCTGAGGTTGGGGCAAAGTCGAGTATCCGCCTTCCAGTAACTTGTGCACTTGGTCGAGATTTGTCATCCGGTGCGCGGCTAAAAAAAAAATTTAAAAAAAAGGGACATGCGAACATTCAACAGTCAGAATCCATGCGAACGCAAGATGAGCAATTCAACCGCATCCAACCTTTCTGCTTCACATTCTCGAATGAAACAACCAGATCTGACAGTGAGCCAGGGAACGCATTAGACGCACTCCTCTGCTGCAACGATGGTGTCATGAGCTGCGTCGCCGGAGCAGCAGATGGCAGTCTCTGTCCTACAACTTGCTGTTGCTGGGGAATGTGCATCGGCACGCCCTGTTGTTGCTGCTCTGCGACCTTCACACCCGGAGGGAACTGTGGCTGCTGTTGTAGAGGCGCAGTCAGCGGGGGTGAGCCACTAGACGTTGAATGCGGCAGCCCTTGAGCGGCTGCTACTGCTGCTGCTGCTGGGACAGTTGCACCTGAAGGGACTTGCTGCACTTGTTGTGGGAGGGGCGAAGGCTGCGGTGCTGGCTGCGCCGTAGGTGGGACTCCATTGGCTTGAGGCTGGGGTGCCGGTATTTGTTGCGCTTCTGCCAGTGCTTGCTGTTGGTCGTGCATAAAAATTTACGTTAGCCGTGCGGACGTTCAAATGCAAGTAACATGCACATGTACTCACCCCAGCATGAGGCGACTGAGAACCCACTCTTGGTGAAGTTATAACTATGAAGAAAGATCAGCCAAAATCCAAATAATCATGGGAAGGGATCGCCTGTCCGCATCCTTACCATCTCGTGCAGGTGATGACGTCGTCGCAGCCACACCCGTACTTGATACTGCTTCAGACAGTGCAGGCGAATCGAACGACTCGTCCAAGTGCTGTGCAGACTCTGATGTTGATGAAAGCAGCGGGCTTGTCGTCGATAGCTGTGTCAGACTTGGAGATGAAAGTGCTGCGTTGTACGCTTCCTGAGTTATTGTTACACTCGTCGATGGAAGATTTGGTGCCGAAGGTGAAAGAGTGGAAGGTGTTACTGGTGGTTGTGCGAGACTTGCTACTGCGGCAATGTTCTGTGTGCTTGATGAGGGCGTCACAGCCGCCGCCGCCGCCGCCGCATATCGTATCGGTGGAAGTTGAGGTGCCGATGGCCGTGGTTGTTGACTTGGAAGTCCTGCCTTCAGTATGCTCGCCATTGGCTGTTGAGCAAAATTTGGATTCGGAGGCGGCTTTGGCACTACTGCATAACGACAAGGTTCGTGTCAGTCTAACGATGTAGGCTTCATGGAAGAAGTAGCGCACCATCTCCAGCTGTTGAATGCTCTAAGAAAACAATACTTTGGAGCAGCACAGAGATTCACAAGCACACATCTACTCACTGCGCAGTTGTAGTGTGATCCCAGCCTTTTTCAGTATAGGGCTTCCATCACGTTTGCTACTTGACACACTCTCTTCATCTTGCTTTTTCGATGGTGTTCGAGGAGGGATGTCCGCTGCAAGGGAAAGGTCAATTGAAGTAAACACAGCTGCACTCAGGGGCCACAGACCTTCACTGGCTTCATCCGAGTCTTCTGTGTCCCGCTCGTCCACAATCAAGCCGAACTTCTCTTCTTCTTCATCCAGATTGAGCTCATCGTACATGCCCTCATCCTCGTCATATTCTTCATTCTGATTTTCCCTAAATACAGCTTCAAACGATGAAACAAGTCGCAACGTACCGCATTGGCCTCGACAAAGTAATCGATGTTGTCTTTCAACCCATTGGCCCTCTCCGCCGACAACGATCCATTGTCCAACAACCGCATCATGATTTCCAGCCGGCTGACATGCCATTTTCTCCGATCATTCAGATGCTCGAGTTCCTCCAGCCTCTCCTGCGCGGACGCCCCGACCTTTCCCCTCTTCCTGCCTCCCAGCTGCAGCGTTTCAAGTTCTGCCTCCGCCGCTTCTACTTGCATGGAGAGGTCGTCGACGTATCCTTGTAGCCATTGTGTTGTGTCGAGCTTTTCCTGGGCCTTCGGATCAAGCTTGGTGGATTGGAGGAGGCCGCCCTTGGAGAACGCTTTGGTCTTCATCTCCTTTTCGCAGGCCTTGAATTTCTCCATTTGCTTCGAAAAAGGAACGAGCGTCAGAACTGTCATACAGGAGAACCACATTGGGAAGGAACAAGGCAGTAGAGCCAATTTGAGGTCGACCCATTTACTCGCACGCGTCATACGAGAGCACCACGTCGAGACATATGCAGGGCAGGGTCTTCGCAGTAAAAAATGCATGTTACGGAGGATACACTCACTGTTTCGATCAGCCTTCGGTTCTCGAGCAACGCGGTCTTGTCCTTGATGTCATTACTCGCGACCCATGTCTTGATCTGGTCTCGGAGGCGCTGCAATTTCTTAATTTGTGTCTTCAAGTCTGTCTCCAGCTTCTCCTTCTGTGTCATATTCGTCGACGCCTGCATCTTGTCGTATATCGACTCGAAGAGCTCGACACCCTCAGAGACCTTCTTCAGGGTTCGGTCAATTTCCGCTGTACATTGACGTCAAGGCAATGAGCAACAAAATATTTGGTTAATATCTTGCACGACTTACTTTGAAGTTTTCGTGCCGCCATGGTTCAGGGGAAGGAGTGGAAGAAGAGTTGGGGAAACAGAGTTGACCAGTGCAACTGGCGAGAACCAAAGGTTGTGCTTATCTCAGCACTGGGGAAGTGCCGACTGCGTCGGCGCATACCTTGCTTGCAAAGATTGTTTAAGTTATAAAAATAATTCGCACAGTTATCAATACATGGTCTCACACGAACCACCTGTAATAGAAGAAGATGATCGTCTGACCAGGAAAGACGAAAAGACGAACACATGGTATACAAATCTGAACTTATCGTGCGTAGTTTTCCAATCCGATGACACCATCAAAGAAACTGAAATTGTCTCCAGCTTCGTTTAAGTCCTGTAGCAGAGTAATGAAATCGAGTGTTTCCCATATCAGAAATGCAACGCACATTGTACGTCAGTAAAAGTGCAAGAGAAAGTAATCGGTTGTTGTATCAACGCCTCCGCAACAAATCTCGCAACGATATAAACGCATCTACAGAGAATTCTTCGCAAACGCACCTGTGACTCCCGAATTCATTGCAATTGTTTCGCTGACGATACCAATATAGCCATCCGACATTATCAATCCGGCGAACGCCGGTTGAACGATCGATGAGTTGACGCCACAATTATGACCGGTGTTAGACCTTGCAAGCAAGGTAATTACAGCCACCTCGAGTTCAGTCGACCAAATAAGCATTGCTCTCCACACCAATCGATTTTGTCTACTACTACTACAGTCTTGTCCACCATCTTGCCTCTCTTTCATACGTTCTAGACGGTTACCGTAGAAGAGAGCATTAGCTTAGAAGAAATCAACAACATTCGTATGTCCCTCGGTCTCGAACCATCGACAGATGATAGTGCTCCAGTCGATGACAAAGAAAGGCGGGCTGAAGAGAAACTATGCCAATCAACGAGAACAAGAGGCAAAGGTCAGGGAAACAAAGTGAATAGCTGTTTCTTTACGCACGGATAATTATTAATTAGTTTTTGTTTGTGTTTAGGAAGATTCAGGATCGCATCGCGAAATGAGTTCTCATTGTTTCGTTATGTGCTTTACGGTTGCTTCTACCCTCTTCGGGCTTTCAGGCGACCTAGGGTCGTGATGTGCTCAAGCATAGTTGTTTACGCGAAGTGGCAGGCCAACTTAGAGAGCATCGACAAAGACTTCCAGGGGGAGGATCATACAGCGAGTCGCGTGCATGGATCACTGTGGTGTTGGGGACGATTGCTGACGAGCTCACTCAGACACTAGTCGATCAGAACGTTGATGGTTTCTGTCAAACCCAGCAGCTGCCGTAACTGCCGTAGCAGAAATTGGGATGCCTGCTCTTTACTGGACTTGGCACGCTCGAGCTGTAGGCGCAGACGAACGCCTTGAAATTGAATACACTCGATAAATCGTAGTTGAACGTTGAAGTTGCGAAGGCAAATTGACAGTGTATTGCCCGGGTTGACAAGAGCAGACTAAATGGAGATCTCGAGAGCTCCGCATGTTCGAGCCAACTGCGGCGAGCTGAGATGGTCTGGCAAAGCATGTCGAAAAAATACAAGGGTTGAATGTAGCGGATCAGAATGGATTGACGGATGACGGTGGAGTGGGATCCGAGACGAGGACAATAAGAGTGTTTGTTCAAATCCGCGTGGGAAAGGGTTCGGAAGGGGTGTTAGATTGGACTATAGCGCACTTGGATCGGGTTGCGGCTGGCCTGCTCCTGCTTATCGACTCTCCTCTTTCCTCTTCCTCCTTCCTCCGTTTTTACGACCTTTACGCTTTCTAGCCCTACGTCGCTCATTCCCCAGTCATGAAGGCCTTAAGAAAGTCTCTCAATGCAAGCAAGGACACCCATCATCATCAAATATCCACTCCCCTTCCTTCCGTGTCAAAACCTTCCACCGCCGTCATTCCTCCTCAGAAGGTCATTCGAGCACTCACGTCCTATCGTTCCAGCGCACCCCAGGAGCTCTCTTTTCAAAAGGGCGACTTTTTCTACGTCATTCGCGATGTTGATCATCAGGGTACTTGGTTTGAGGCTCACAATCCCATGACGGGGGCTAGAGGGCTGGTCCCTAAGGCCATGTTCGAGGAGTTCGCCAAGGGGGCTGCTCCGTGAGTCCTCTCTCATCCTGGTTTCTACGCGTGTCTCACACTACGAACTTGCATGTGCATATAGCTCTGCCCGGAACTCCCAGGCGCTACCTTCTGCGCCAATCAGATCTCCTTCCCTTCGATCCCCCAAAACCCAAGTCTATTACGCAGTAGTGATGCACGACTTTGTCGCCGAGCGTACAGATGAGCTTGATGCCAAGGCTGGAGACCCTATTTCTGTTGTCGCACAATCCAATCGGGAGTGGTTCGTGGCAAAACCCATTGGCAGATTGGGAAAGCCAGGCCTCATTCCAGTATCTTTCGTGCAAGTTCGCGATCCCTCATCAAACCAACCTATTGAAGACGTGGGCAAGCTGATTGATGGTGGCGGCCTTCCCCGCGTGGAGGAGTGGAAGAAGCAGATGCTCAACTACAAGGCTACCAGCATTGCTCTGGGTATCCTCGATGACGCCTACCCTCCTTCACCTGTCACCAACAGTCCGTTCGCGCCTCCAGGCTCTATCCCTACCCCCCCAGCTTCTGCCTTCGCAGTCGAGCCCTCCATCGCCGTCCAGCAACCATCTCCCCTTCCAGAGCAAGAGCAACAGCCTCTTGATCGCCCGCAAACTCCGGACGAAATGCCCGAAGGTCTTCTCCTTTCTGCGGACGTCGTTTCATTTCACTTTGAAATGAACGAGTACTGGTTCCGTGTGCGTGCCCTGTACCAACCGTACGATCCTTCGGGATCGAGTTCTCTCCCGCCAGCCAGGGATCTGGTTCTTTTCCGTGCCTACAACGACTTCTTCGAGTACCAAACCGCCCTTCTTGAGACCTTTCCTGGGGAAGCTGGCAGGGAGAAGCCCCATCCCAGAATTTTGCCTTATATGCCTGGTCCAACGGACGACGTCAACGACCAGCTTTCCGCCACAAGGCGAGAGGAGCTGAACGACTATATCAAGTCTTTGTGTCGCTTGAATCGGACAACGGCTCGGTACATCATTGAGCACCACCTGACTCGCGCTTTCCTCGCTCTCAAGCCAGGAGATGTTGAAAACGAGGTCGAACCTCAATACGAACAGATGGAGGCCCTGGGCTGGTATGAACCTGAGGAAGAGCCGGTGATTGTGGCATACACTGACACGTCTGTGATGCGACCCGTCGATGATGTTCAGCAGGACTTGGGCAATCTGAAAATCCATTCCAACGGAGGGCCTCATGCAGACAGCGATGGCTCTGATTACGGGGACGAGCCGGAGTCCAAGTCGTACGGTTCAAAGAAGCCACCCAATGGAAAGCCCGCTGGTTTGCAGAAGTTGGCACGACAGTCAAATGGCAATCAAGGTCAATTTGACCGTGGCCACGAGCGTCACGGCTCAACCTCATCAGTACCTCGCGGTTCAACTCCAGAATCACAGAACCGTTTGCGTGGTCATGCACCGTCCCATTCTTACTCAAACAGCCTCTCCCCGCTTGATACGGACCCATATCGGAACAGTTCCTCCCGTTCGTCCACATCATCTTCCTCCCGTTGGCCAGACAACTCACGCTCATCTCGCACCACTCAAGCTACCTCTCCCACCTCGCAATCGCACTCATCAGTTGCCGGATCGTCTCGGTCTCACTCGCTGGTCTCGCCGAATAATCCACCGATATCGGCGAACAACCCGCAGACAGCTTTCATCAAGATTAAAATCTTTGACCGTGTCTCGGACGACCTGATCGCCATCCGCGTACATCCCCGTGTGACGCACGAGCAACTGATGGACAAGGTACAATCGCGGCTTGGCGGCAAGGTTGCGAGGCTGTCGTACCGTGAGAGCATCGAAGGTCGTGGCGAGGACTTTGTGGCGATCGAACAGGACACGGACTTGCGACTTTGGTTGGAGAGCACAGAGAAACATGTCCTATACGCCGACTAAACCAAGGAAGTGCTCAGCTAATGACGTTCCCAACAAGATAGGATTCCGCCTGGTCAGGATGTGGGTAACGTTGTCTGTCGCAGACATGTCCAAATACCTTGAACTCGCTGCCGGTCATGTTTTCAACATGATGTTTTGGATATCTTCCGAATTTCTTTATTATGTTTTCCGTCTTCGTCTTCACTTGTTCCTCTATGTACGTTTTCTTTTTGGCCCTGCATCAGTTTGCAGGCTTAAATTTATCTTTCTTCGATTTCCCTCGTCTCTTTCCTGAACTTTACAGCCTGCGTTTCGTTCGTACTACTACTGGCACACTGTACGCTTCCCCACGGATCCCGTCCGCGCTGCCGCTTCTGATATGATTGTTAACCGTGCTATGAGCGTGTAATTTAATTATACGTGTAATGATGAAATGTGTGTATCCAAATGTACCGTTCGATGGCGCTGTGGTCGCTGTGCATACGTTTACCAGTCCAATAACGTAACAATATTGGAACCTTCGTTTGGCCAGTTGTTCTGCTCGGCTCCGAGCAGCTCCGAGCGGTGGTTCTGCACGTGGCGAATCGGCCTCACGTGGATGATATGTCGGGAACCCGGTGCGACAAACTGGCACAAATACGTCTCCCGCACAATCATGCCCTCCCTAGCGCGTTACATTCGAGGCATTCGGCAGGTCGGGGTGAAGGAATGGTGGCATCAGATGCAGAATATCGGTGATGTGAAGGCGGGAACGTTCGTTGGGAAGGATCAGTGCGCACACCGCCCCTTTGCACTTGCAGTCGCTGAAATGCTGATTGCGGTCGCGAATGCAGGTTTGGGAACCGTTACTTTGAGAATTTGAACCCGGAGCAGGAGGTTCCAGGTACGTGTTGCATTTTCTCGGCGCTTTGTCTGCCATATCGACAGTGGAACTCCAATAGGCCGTCATCGTTGGGTCGATTTTGCTCAGGTGCGAGGCTTTGCATTGGCACGCTGTCGGCGACGCGCAAGTCTTCTGACACTTTGTGCTAACCGGTAATAGCATGACAACAACGCCACCCAAGTGCCGGCTGAATGGCATTCCTGGCTGTCGCACATTCGCAAGGAACCGCCACCAGAGGATAAGATCATGCAGGCGGTGTCGCCGCCTTGGAAGGCTGTAGGTTCACTCTTTGGGTTCATGCTCCGCTCTAGGTTTGACGGGACCCGTTCGTTACTTCTTTGTAGCCCTGGGTAGAGAACTTGACGGGCACGAGGGGCGCATACCGTCCTTACAATACTGCGAAGCCCAAGATCGAAGCATGGCAGCCGAAGGTTCTCACCCGCGGTTCATGATTTCATGCACCCGTCGTAGATTAAGATGTACTGTATCACACTTATGCGGGGTTTCTCGCATGAATGGAAGGTATATCACTATATATGCTCTAGCGCAGATGTTCGCCCGTTCCGACCAGCCTATCCTCCACGACCATTTCCGCGATGGCCAGACTCGCCGTCAAACCCGGACTCTCAATTCCCAGCAAATTGATCATCGGTGCTCCTTGGCTCTTTCCCTTGTGCGACCGTAAGAAATCACTGGTGTGGTCCGTCCGTAACACGAAATCTTCAAACCCTCCCCCTGGCGGTGCGAGCTTCGGTCTGATCCCAACGTAATCCGGTTGCAATCCATCCATCTCCACATCGGGAAGATACCTCGTCACAGCCTCGTGCATGAGTTTGATCCTCGACTCGTCCGGCACTAGATGCCTCATCCAGAAATCTGCATCCGACTCCTCGTTGGAAGGGGGTGAGATCCATTCTAAATCTGGCCCAAACCGCACTTTGCCTTGTAAGTCCAGCGTGAGATGTGTGCCCAACGAATGGAACGAATGCTTCTCTTTGCCAGCAGACGAAGGTGCGTCGGGGCACGGATAGATCAGGTGCGAGACCCGCGAGATCCCGCTGCCGCTATAGGACGCGTACGAGCCGCGCGCGAAGTACATCGGTATCTTCTTCTGCTCGTCCAGCAACGAATTGAGTATGAGCGTGCCGGAGAGCCCGGAAGCGTTGATCAGCACGCGGGCCAGCATCGCGTCGCCGTCCTGCGCATCACCTGTGACGGCCTGTACAACCCAGCCGTCCTCTCCGTTTTCAGCGTACGGGTCGACGCGCACGGCGCGTGTAGAATACGCCAGCGCGCCGCCTTCTGACTCCATGATGTCTTTCTCTAAGCTCTCCATGAGCGTGTGCGAATCGACGATGCCCGTCTCTGGGCTCCAGAGCGCTGCGACGATGCTGCGCGAGAGGTCCGATTCGAGTTCGCGCGCTCGCTCGCCGGAGATGAGCTCGGTAGGCAATACTGGACCTTTCTCTCGCAGTTCTGAAGAATTCCAGTAAGGTGGCGCAGAGAGGGATTGGGCTTTGGCGTGCAGGTATTCGAGGTAGGGACGTTGGTCGGGTTGGGACGCAACGACCAATTTTCCGGTTCGTTTGAAGGGAATATTGGACTTTTGGCAGTGGTCATACAGAAGTTGGCGTCCACGGAGACATAAACGAGTTTTCAGGGATTGCGGGGGATAGTAGAGACCTAGACGGGGTGAGTAGGCATTCACAATACATACGATCTTGCCGCACCTGCATGAATCACTTCTGAATTACGGGAACTGGACGAGGAGACCCAATGTCAGAGGGATGGCGGATTCATCCCTATAACATACTTACGCACCTAGTCTCTTCACCCACTCGAGTGTGCCTCTCAAGTAGGAACGTGGTCTTCTCTGGAAATCGTCGACAAAGTCGGCGTGCGATAGCAAGACCAACTACGCCTGGCGTTCAAGAGAGCCTGATATCAGACGCTCGCTCGATTCGAGACATTCTCACATGGTCTGGGCATCCAGCACTCACCGCCGCCCACGACGAGGTAGTCTACGACAGATTCTGGTGACTGATCTCGCCAAGCGAAGGTCAGCCGTGTGTGAACGGCAGGATGGATGCACGGACTTGCCTTGTATTTGAACTTTCCGCTGCTGTTCAGACCTGCTGTGAGACCTCGCAGCTTCATGCTTGTACCCAGCTCGCTGCGCACTATTCACTGAAGAATTCACTATACGGTCGAGATGACTCGCCCGAACTGGGGAAGTCTTGATCGCAGCCTGCCTGACTTGTGCCTCGAATTCAACCCCGCGAAGGTATCAGATAAGAAATACTCGTTCAAAGATCTTTGATGCTCACTTCCGACTTCCGCTGTATTACTTCCTGCGATCTCTAGAAAGCAGCTATCACTACAAAATCTCCCCCCAGAAACAAAATCCACACACTTTGGGGCTGAGATAGGACCATGGCCTCCGAAAATGCTGTCCCTCTCCCAGAAGCCCCGTCCTTCGAGGACAAGCTTGCAGCTTTTGACTCCATACCCCTCTTCATGAAATCCCTCCCGGAAGAGGATAGCGGTAACAGCGCGATCGCCGCCCTTCAAAGTCTGGCCTACGAAGGCACACCGGATGGTGGGTGAGCCTAACCTCCCTTCTACTCACAAGTGAAAACAGCGGCTGTGCTGAATGGCCTTCTATAGAAATCGCGCAGAATTTTAAGGAGCAAGGAAATGATTATTTCAAGGGCAGACGCTATCGCGAGGCACTGGGGTTTTATACTCAAGGCGTGGACGCTAAGCCTACAGAGCCGGCGTTGCAGGAGGCGCTTCTGTGCAATCGCGCTGCGTGCAATCTGGAGCTCAGTGAGACGCCGTTCCTTGCCTTTTCTACCTGTCTTCTTTCTTGGCTAACAACGACGTAGGGAACTATGGGTCGGTACTTAGAGACTGCTCAAAAGCTATCACGATCAACCACCATTCAGCAAAAGCGTATTACCGTTCCGGCCTTGCGCTCTTCGCACTGGAAAGGGTAGACGAATGCGTTGATTGCTGCGATCGGTGTTTGGTATTTGACGGGGAGAACGCGAGCATCAAAGCCTTGCGGCGTAGAGCGAGCGAGAAGAAGGAAGAGAAGGAGAAAAAAGAAAGGGAGAAGGCAGAGCGGATAGCGCGCGAACAACAGGAACGACAACGATTAACAGCTGCATTCACAGTGCGTAATTGTACTTCAATGAACCGAAAGATCGACTCATGTTCATTTGCCGCATAGGAGCGCAATATCATTGAGATCCCCAACCCTGACGGTTCAGCTAATCCATACACACCCCATTTTGATCCTGAAGACCCGACAAAATCCTCCATCATTGTCCCCGTCTTCTTCCTCTACCCACAATACGCCACCTCAGATGTGATCCCTGAATTTGTTGAAGACACACCCTTCACTGCGCACTTAGCTGTGATGTTTCCGCCACAAGCGCCCACGCTGGAATGGGACCAGAAGGGCGAGTACATGGATGGTCAGTTGGTGATCTACGCAATGACAAGGCGGAAGAGACTTTTGAAGGTGGGAAAGAAGATGACACTGAAGGACGTGTGCAGAGCGGCGAAGGCGAAGGAGGGAGAGCCAAAGGATGGGCTGGAACTCAAGGACGGATGCCTGACTTTTGTGGTCCTGCCGAAGGGTGAAGTCGAGCAAAATTGGGTGGAGGAATACAAGAGAAGTAGAGATACTTGACGTTGGACATCATCGGCCATATTCGTTCCTATAAAATCTGGGGAGATGTACAAAGCTACAAGATCATCAGAAAGAATGGGTCACTTGTGATCGGCATTCAACACTTATAACGTCGGTGGAGAACGGGACCGAAGCTATTAAACCAGGCCGGCACGAAAGCTGCTAAAACGGCGGCGGGAGAGACGGAAAGAGGCGAACACTACAAGCAATAGAAAAAAATATTAATCTCATTCATAACAACTTTGTTAAGAAATTGGAAGAGCCATAGGGAATGTGGTTAAGGAAAGAGGGGTCGCAAGTGAAGGCTGCCAGCAGACGCTTGCGCCACATTAGGCATTGGCCTTGTTTGGTCACTACAACTCTCATCGGCAGCAAGTCGGCAGCAAGCATCAACGCAAAAAGACAGTGACGACGGAGACAAGCCTGGTGAGTATAAATTCATTGTTTCTATTCATCTGGAGGTCACAGCAGGCACCCTCGATGCTGCGAGGAGCGAAACGATGGCGAAAGAATTGACGGAATAGGATGGATGCGTGATTACAGACTTGGATGCTGATCCTATATCCTATGCGCTTACAGGGCCTCTCACAACATCCAAATGTCCGTCCAGCACAAGATTCTCCGCACGGCCAACGCGCCCACAACCGCTCCCGATGAAACTGAGATCAGTGTCGCACAGGCGCTGATCGACCTCGAGAACAACGTTCCCGAGCTCAAGGCCGAGCTCCGTCCCCTCCAAATCTCCGCTGCCCGTGAAGTTGACGTCCGTGGCGGAAAGAAGGCCATCGTTATCTTCGTCCCCTTTCCTCAGCTCAAGGCCTTCCACAAGATCCAGCAGAGGTGCGTTATTTTGGTTTCGAACGGAATGAATATGTGGTATGGACAGGCGAAGTTTGACGCTGGATCGGACGCGTCTACAGGCTTACCCGTGAGCTGGAGAAGAAGTTCTCGGATCGTCATGTTCTTTTCGTTGCCCAGCGCCGGATGCTGCGCAAGCCAACTCGCACGTCGCGCGTCAAGCAGAAGAGGCCCCGCAGCCGCACGCTCACTAACGTCCACGAGAAGATTCTCGAGGACCTCGTGTACCCCACGGAGATTGTTGGAAAGCGGACCCGGGTTGCTGTTGACGGATCAAAGCTTTTGAAAGTGTACGTTTGAAAGCTCCACCCAGTTGTTCCAACGCTAGCGCCAGGTGCTGACGGACCCCGACTACACAGGTTCCTGGACTCGAAGGACTCGACGTCACTCGAGTACAAGCTTGACTCGTTCTCGTCTGTATACCGCCGCTTGACAGGCAAGGATGTTGTGTTCGAGTTCCCGGTGCAGCCAGTACAGGAGTAGAGGGGTGGGATGCATCTCTGCATTATTCTAGGGCACTTATGACATGTTGATTTCTTATATCGCAAAGCACCAAAATATGATCATGCCCAGTATGTGGCTGAGCTGAGAAGCTGAGGAGACCGTTTTTGTTTTATTCACGACTGGTGGACCGATCCGAACTGCCGATGGGAGAGGGTGAGCCCAGAGGTTGGGACGGGCGTTAAAGGGAGAGCGGCACGTGAGCAGAAGCGCGTCCGAGGTCGCTCTGGTTCTGTGCTGTAACGACCACTCAACCCTTTCTTTCCTCTCCTTCATCCTCCTGCGCGAGTCCCCCCCCCTCCCACCAGCTCGCCTCTGTGCGATGGCGGCCTATCCTCCCATGGACCCCTACAAAAGGTCCAGGTATGAGCAGGGCATTGATGCCAAGATCGTGGTCATGGGTAACACTGGTCAGTTTTATGTCTTGTCCGCCTCTGTTTCCCCGAACAACAGATGACCTTCCCCCGTCGTGGCTGGCTACTTATACGTCGTCTATTAATGCCACAGGTGTCGGAAAAACTTCCTTATTGCAGCGCTACACCCAAAACAAGTTCGATCCTAAGAACACGACCTCAACGACTGGTGCTTTTTTTTGTCACGAAGAAGGTTTACGTTGATGGGTTGAAGGTCAGGCTGCAGTTATGGGACACAGCAGGGCAGGAGCGGTTTCGGAGCATGGTGCGTTCTCAATCAACTCGTTTCCAAGGTCGCGTCTTCTGAATGAAACCCGTTAGGCACCTATGTATTATCGCGGCGCGAACGCGGCCCTTCTCATGTATGATATCACGAGCGTCATTTCTTTTGAAGATATTCGTGGATGGTTGGAGGGTATGTTCACTTGCATTCCTACGTTTGACGCTCATAATCATTTTGTTTCCTTTGTCTCTCGTATGCGGAACCTCATTTCCGTGCAGAGCTCAAGAAAAACTGCTCCACTGACCTCATCATCTACATTGTCGGCTCCAAAGCAGACCTCCAACACTGCAAGCAAGTCTCATCAGATCTTGCCCGCCTGTCCCTTCATCGCTGGTTTCCCCCGCCACGACCACCAACGCCGCCTCCGCCACCTCAGCCATCCACATTTTCTTACATTCGCCCCCGTTTCACTTCTTTCCCTTCCATACGGTCTGTACCCTTGAGCAGTCCTACCAAACCATCTCCCCCAGAATCCAGTTCCTCGAACGATACACCCACAAGTAGGGCGTCAGCTCTCAAACGCGCTTACACTGGCCCCGCTTTCCCTGCAGCGCGCTCCACTGGTGCGCTTGCGCTCACCCGCGCGAAGTCGACCAATGGGGCTTTGCAGTCTTCACGTTTCGGATCTCATATCAGCGGTAGGGCATGGAACGATGCCGGCGATCAGGACACACACAGCCTGATCGAGGACTACTATGAAGACGATGAGATGGACGATCGGGAGTGGGGTTTGGGACCTGGTATGGAATTGTTTGAGGTGTCAGCCAAGGACGACCTAGGTGCGTAGTCGTTTCGTCTGTCATCGGGCTTCGAACTCATCAGGGACATGATGACGCATGCACAGGTATCCAGCAGCTGTTCGATTCTCTAATAGGTGCTATTATCCAGAAGAAGGATAGCATCGAGCAGGAGAATGAAATCAAGCGGAGGGATAGCGTGTTTTTGACGCCCATGAACCCACCTACTTGGAGTACGCAAGCCGATGAGGAGGAGGCTCGGGAGAAGGCTGCTGCGCGGTCAGGAGCTTGGAGTTGTTGCCAGACATAGCGACTCGTGTATGATATCCTTCGCTTATCTTTCTTTCCCTTGCCATTCCCTTACTGGCAGCTCTATCGGCTGTTCAGGCTGCTTGTTTATATCTCAGGCATCTCGATTCCCCCATCCCACCGCTTGTCCATTTACCCACCTCGTCACTTTGCTCTGTCGTCAACGCATCACACGCTACACCGTCCCTCCTCTTTGCTCTTCACCCGCACTTACTCCGCCCCGCTATCTCTTCGCTCCCACGACTGTACATGTTCACCCTCATACATGTTCATATCTGTGTCCCACACCGATTCCGTATTCCCCATTTCCATTTCTTTCTTTTTCTTTCTCCCTATCGCTCCACCCCACGTTTGCTTGGCAGCAGTGCTTTACTAGCGTACGTCCTCCGCACCCCACACCCCATCCACATCCTTGTGTCTGTTCTTAATTTCATTCTACCCACTGCCTTCCCTCCTTGCGTTTCTCTTCTCTTTTTTCTCTTTCGAACTCCTCACTCTCATTCTGCTTCTCGTCTCTCGCCTGCTTTCACGATTTTCCCTGAATTATCTGCCTATACCATATACATATGTTACTGAACATGTTATCTTCCATTATACGGCTTTTTTTCGCGACTCGTTGATTCGAGTCCCAAGGAGGAGGTACCAATGGTAATCAAATTTCTTGTAATTATCGTTTGGGAAAAGGGCTGCATAGTCCCACCTGAGCTTGAGCATGAACTGAAAACTTTTTTTGTCGATGGTTTGGGGGTACAAGTACTACACATACTCGATCGAGCACGTACTTACCAGAACCTCCTCGTGCCGCGAGCCAATGATTACGATATAAATTTCTGCCATTGCCTGATTCAGACTTGACTGGCTTGACTCTCGATTCCTTCCTTCTCCTCCGACTTGCCCCTCCTCGATGGCCCTTGTACCCCCCACCTCCCCTGCTAGGGACCCCACCGAGGAAGACGATGATGTTTGCTCCCCAGAACATTGTTTCCACTCTTTTGACGCGCTCTACTGCGCCCTCACGAACAGCAACCCGATCTCACCAAAGTTCCCTGATGAGAAATAGTATGCATCTCTTCCCCGATTTTTCCTGCACTTTCATCCCGATGATAACGGTCAGGATGCGTCCACCACGTTCTGACTTTTTATGTTTTTTTTGCTTTGCAGCCCATTGTTCGTGACTTGGAACACTCGCTCCTCTCGCCCAGGCCGTGCACCCAGACTAAGGGGCTGTATCGGTAACTTCGAAGCAATGCCCCTTCACTCGGGTCTCGCAGAGTACGCGCTCATAAGTGCCTTCCGCGACCATCGCTTTCGGAAGATCGAGAAGCGAGAGCTCGAGAGTCTTGAATGCGGGTAAGTGCACTCGTTCCTTGTCCATAAGCTCACGTACAAACCACCAGATACCTTCATCCTATCCGTCATTCCTCTTCATCTCCCCTCCTGTCAACGCACAGCATATCGCTGCTCACAGATTTTGAAGACGCTGCCTCCTACCTCGACTGGACGGTCGGCGTACATGGTATCTACATCACTTTCCCTCACCCCTCGACCGTGCTCTCCTCGGGCACCCCTTCCCCTCTTTCTTCATCCGCATCCCTTCTTAGCAGCGCACATCTGTCCTCCAAACATTCCTTCTCCGCCACGTATCTGCCCCAGATCGCGCTCGAGCAGGGCTGGGACAAGATCGAGACGATCGATAGCGCGATACAGAAGGCGGGGTGGAATGGACAGATCACGGAGGACCTCCGCCGTAGCGTCAAGCTGCGGCGCTATCAAAGTAGGAAGTGCACCGTTGGGTGGGATGAATACGTTGAATGGCGTCTCCAGAACGGGGGTAAGCTCTGAACCTCATAGATATCTTGAAGCGATCGTATTACACCTACCTAGACAGGACAGCCGTGCAGGTCGAGTGGACGACTGCAGCAGTTGAAGTCATCGTTGATTTTTGTTTGTAACATCATTGTACTTGCTCCCAGTATCCTTTCCTCGGTCGCCCAACCGACCATGCTCAATATATAATGATATTAGTAAAATCACATCGCCCTGTGGTCAAAGCATTTATTTTCTTTGCCCGCTATGTTCGCCAGCCTGGAGCTGACTGGGGCTCTGAGCTATCATCTCCAAGCGGACCTTCTCGCGCAACCTCTTCACCCGCCCACCCCAGCCCTTTCCGAACCGATTTTCCAGCTTCCCAATCACCTTCCACATCTTCGGCGGGTGGTACCCACTGGTCTTGCCGAATCCAATGATGATCCAGTATATGAGCGTACCGCGCGGCCTGACGTCCAGCGGGAGCTTCAGAAACCCTTCAAACAGGAGATCGAGGTTGGCGAGCGACCACGCCTCCGGATCCGGCATCTGGTTGCTCGAGTGCCTGTGCAGTTTCGCCAAGAGACTCTGCCGCTCTGGGTGGGGAGACTTCCCGTGGCGACAGAAGCCCAGGAAGATGGACCTGTACGCCGCGAGAGTCGGGTGGGGCGCCTCCATCGACAGCCGTTCGTCGTCTCCGATCACTTCCGTCCGCACGGGCGAGGACAACATCTCCGAGAAGATCTGCAGACAGCGCATGAGGTCGCCTCGGTACGCGAACGCCTGAATTAAGATGTGATATGTAATTTTGTCCGCTATTATGTCCTCGGGGACGACGATGGACTCTTTGCGCTCAAGGTATTCTATAGTTGCCTCGATACCGCCGTCGGTGTTGTTGACAGGGCCGCGCTCCGGAATGACGTGGTGTTGCAAGACACGATAAATAGAACCGGCGGTATCGAGCCGATTATTATAGGCGAATGCCCATATGGCCGCGTTCACCGCGACTTGATTGAGCGGGATGCCTTGTCGGCGCATTCTGAACAGCGTGGAGCGCACGCCTGCCAGCTCGTTCTTGCGGGTAAAGAATCCAAGCAATGAGACATGTGAAACGACGTTCGGCCGTAGGCCCGAGCGCTCCAGCAAGGCCGACGTGTGCTGCACGAGGTCCTGCAAGCCCGTCCGCGCCGCGATACCCAGCAAAGTCGTGTACGTGACGATGTCCGGCTTCACAGGCTCCACGTCACCCTCCAAACCAGAGCGGCGCCCCAGCCCGGCAGGATCGTCGTTACCACCGCCGTCGGCGAAGAGCGTCGTCCCGGGTGCGTTGCCCGCGAGCATGTCTTCGAACACGTCCAGCGCGCGCGCGAAGTCCTGCGCACGAGTCTTGCGCAATCCAAACGCCTGCGCTGTGAATCAGAAGGTTCCACTCCCACAACTTCACCTGTCCCCCCCGCGCGATACAGCGTCGAGAGCACGGCGAGTAGTCGCATGAAGTGTTTGCGCGTGTGTGGCGGCGGGGGACGTGGCAATCAGGCGCACAAGGCGGTGGAGGTGNTGGTACGGGATTTTTTGGCGGCCAGGCTGCGAGGTGTCGCGCGGGAGGAGGGTCAGGATGTGGTAGGCATTCCAGGCGTGCTGTTGCGAGTCGGTGGTCGCAATTGTGTACAGCAGTTGCGCACGGGCTGAGGGGTCCTGGTATTCGGCCAGCGCATCTTCCTCTGGGTCCACCACAGAGTCCTGGTGCGCTGGCTCTTCGTCGACTTCCGAGCTGCTCTCCGCATCGCCCGCCTCGACCTCGACCTGCGGACTGTTCTCTAAACCTTCCGTCTCCTCCTTCACACCCTCCCATAAGTCCGTGGGATCCACGTGCACATTCTCCACACTCGAGTCCGCGCCGGTGCGCACGGGTCCATTCGGGCCTACGATTACATTCCCAAAAACAGGCTTGACAGGGTGTCCCTTTCTCCTCCACATCCAAGCAGGGTAAGAGTAAGCCTCGTCTTCCGCATCGCCGAAAACCCCAGAAACCGTCGAAGAACCGAGCATGAGCGCGACTTCCTCGTCCAAGGCCTCGCGTTCCGCCCGCTCTGCGTTCCGCGCCTCGATGGCCTTGAGCCCGAGGCGTGGGTTCGAGTTCATGAGAGCAGGCGTCAAGGATAGAGATCTTTGTGACGTGCGCGGAAGACATGGCAGATTGAAGCGCAGTAAACGAATGAGGCCCAGAGAGGACGCTCTCAGCATCAATGGAGCAGGCAGTCATCCACTGTCTGAACAAACAAGCTCATTTTGAGATGACTTCGAGTGAGATTTGGTTGCGCACATACCCGAAGATGCACTTATGCGAGCGCTGAGGCCAGTTGATGGATGACTTGTCGTTGTAAGTCGTGTCCGCTGGTCGTAAGGAGCGCGTAAGCCTGTCTTGCCCAAATTTGTCAACTGAGGATTTATACATTGGCGCGTTCTGATTGGCTGCTTGCGGCGCAGCGAAGCCGCCTTCAAGTAATCCCGTCCCATCTCTTTCTTATTCGCATTCGAGCCGTTTATTTTCTCTCAAAATTCATCTCGATGCAAAGACTGATGGCATTGGGCAGTACTAATGCATAGCATGGTGGTGATAGAGTGACAACAGTAAAAAAAAAAACATAAATGCCTAAGGAAGAGAGCGATACGAGGCAAATCAATCCCGGGCCTTGAGCGTTCCAAGGAACGCTTTTTTCTCGTCCTGAGTTTGGAAGGCACCGTGCTATGCAAAGAAACCAATGGATGAATGAGCGATCCTCGGATGAATCTTGATGACCACTTACACCAAATTTCGATGAGGTATCAACGAACTTGAGCTGCACCTTCTCAAGGTCACGACGAGAGGTGTGAACCATCAGCGACTTGCGAAGGGTGATCACACGCTTCTTGGTACCAGGAATAGAGCCCTTGAGCATGAGGTAGTCGTTCTTGACGATACCGTAGTGAGGGAAGCCACCCATAGGCGTGATCTGCTTATTGGTCACATCCGATTCGGTCGACGCGTTACCCTCGTCCGAGCCAAGACCAATGCGGTAGATCTTTTTGTTGAGTTCCGTGCGGTGGTGGTAACCGTCTATGAATGTTCAGTCAGCGGCTATTCCCGGAAGATCAGGAGGAAAAATTACTTACTTTGACCGGCACGGGCAACGGAGAACATGACCTTCGAAGGATGCCATGCACCAATGCAAGCAACCTTGCGGAGACCCTTGTGCGTCTTGCGAGGGAGCTTCTTGGTACCCCATCGGTGGGTGACACCCTCGAAACCGTGACCCTTGGTGACGGCGATAACGTCAATCACCTCATCCTGCTCGAACACGGAGGAAACCTCGACAGGCTTCTCGAACAAGCCCTGCGCGAATTCGACCTTGTCCGCAACAGAGCCACCGTTGACCTGGATCTCCATGAGGTGCGCCTTCTTCTGCGCGAGACCAGTCTTGCGAATCTGGGTGTGTGCGAGGACACGGACAACAGTGCAATACTTGCGAATGCGCTCGAGCTCACGGGCGATAGACTTGCCGCCGTCCTCAGCGTGCTTCTTAGCGTAGCGAGTGAACGCCTTCTTCTTGGAGCGGTACCAGTTCTTGTAGAAGCGACGCTTGAGCTCGTCGGAAAGATGGGAAGCCCAGACTGTGGTAAGGGTGCGAAGACCGCGAGGAGTTTCGACGTAGCCAACAACACCAACAACAATGAGAGGGGGAGTTTCAATGATGGTGACGGCTTCGACGACCTCGCGCTTGTGCATTTCTGTAGAGAATCGATCGAACCATCGCACAAGATAAGTTTCGAGGCAAAATACGCACTGGACCCTGGACGGTCGAGGTCACGGACAACGTGTGTCATACCAGCCTTGTAGCCCATAACAGCAGTCAAGTGCACAGGCTTCTTGGGGTCATCCTGTCCATGAAGTCAGCGTCAAGCACTGAGTCTAAAAATTCACCTCACACATTTCACGTACCTTGGGGAAAGACTTGACCTTTCCGCGGTGACGGGCAGCACGCTTCCGGGGGAGGAAGCCGAGGGAGCCATGGCGGGGCGCTTCGTACTAGACGAATCGACGCCTCGCTTCAGTGGTTTCCTCAGGCAACACACAAAATATACGACAGACCTTACGGTGACTTTAAACGAAAAATCAGTCGCTTTCAATACGTAGGAGCTTGCGGCAACACTCACCTCATCTTGAGAAATCTTGCGGTGGTGGAAGAGGTTGCCGAGCGTTGAACGACAAATGTTGGGTGGCGGTGGCTGATAAACTGTACAGTTGATCTCGTAAGGAAATATCACGTGCAATCTCTTTCGCATCTTGCCTGCTGGTCTCACGTTTCCACGTTTCCCACAGGCAGGTTGTAGATTCTGCTTCAACCTGCGTGTCTTCGTATATCCGTATCTGACCATCTTGCCTTGGTCTCGCCATAGACATCCCCTTCAGCAATTCATTGGTTTTCTATAAACTCTGGGCTTGTCGATGCTCATTGCATGACACTCTTGCTAAAGTTACCGTGCCAACGCTTATAGTCCTGCACACTGTTGGCTCCAAATAGCCATCAATTTGTTTCCCAGAAGTAAAGTCCTTGCTAAGTGCGGACGTGAAACCAACCAATTGTAGTGTATGTTGTCCTATTTTCGCCTCTGTTTCCAACTACCGTGGATGGTGCTCCTTGACCACTTTAGTGCCCTTGGATGGATTCATATCGGTCTTCTCTGGCTTTTATCCGACCAAGTAAGAACCTCAAAATTGGTGTCTTGCGATATTGCGCACAGCGCGTGCTGCCCTCAACGCTGNTTTCCTTACCTTCTATTAAANGCTAGGATGAATTGGTCTTCGTTGACCTAGATCCTGTGAACAATCAGAGGGAAAGTCTGCCCTGATGGAACAAATAGCATCNGAGTTCTAGCGCGAGCGGGATAACGGGCTTGGAGAGGATTGGCTACATGGCATAGAATATATAATTGTTTTGAATCCTCTCAGGACGCCAGTGTGAACGCTGGAACCAAGACGGGAAACGCGCTGAAACGCGACATTACCAAAAACGCGCTCGTCACGAGTGTGACTGTTGAGAGGTGTGGTCTCTTGTCCCGGTCGCCTCCTATTATGCTCCATTTCACCCTCTGATGGCGCTGACTCTCTCCCGCGAGTCCTCCTTTGCCCCCGACTCAACCGCATCCATGTCTCATCCTCCCTCTCCCTCCCCTCCACCAGTAATAGCCATCAAACGCGCTCCGATCACCTATGGTCGTCGCAAGGACGCCGACATCCACGCTGCCAACGCGGATGCCAGCACTTTCTCATATACCACACGTCAGCGCGCATCTTTGCCAAGTTTTGACGAGGAGGTAGTCCCAGATTCAGACGAATTTAATGCTCCCGAACCCTCCCAGATGCCAGATACCGACGACGACGAAAACGTCAGCCAGCCTGAAGACGAAAGCGCGTCGAAATCATTTGGTTTCCGCTTCTCCTGGAAGGACCAACTACAGAAGATTGAGGACATGTCCGACGATGATCTCCGTACTGCCATGGGTGGTGAGGCCACTGCCGCCAGCAGAAACACGTCACCTGACAAAGGGCGCGATGATCAACATGCTCTTCCGTCTTTATCCAGTCCATCGCCTCCAGCCCATATACCTTCCTCTCCTGATATCCCAGAGCTCCGCGAAGATGACTTCTTCAGTGGCTCACTGCCTTCCCTCACCGGCTCGTCCTCCCAAGCATCAATACTGGCCAAAGCATCATCTCCCTCCCCATCCCCCGTCACGCGTCCGAAGAAAAAACGCGTTGTTATAGACGATTCCGACGATGATACAGAAACCCGAGTAAAGTCTTCCCCGATCTCTCCTCCGTTTCCTCATTCTATATCCACTCCAAGACTTCTTTCGTCCCCAACACCGCCAACTTCCGAGTACGACATGTCCCCCGCCGCATCCCGTAAGGGGAAGGGAAAGGAACGCGCTCGGTCGATCGCTCCTCTGGTCTTTGATGAGGACATCACTGCTGCTACCACATCTGATCGTAGGTCTTCTAACACGGCAAGCAAGCCCACTGCTGAGCATCGTAAAGGGAAGGAGAAGGCTAAGAGGACAAAGGTCTGCCGTATCTACTTGTGCACCTGAGCCACTCGCGATGCCAACCTGATATCTTGAATCACTGAAGGCTCCTACAAAGAAAGAAATCAACGAAGCTATCAAAGAGCAGGCGCGATTGATGTCTGACGTGCGGCCATCGCTTGATCGCAGTGAGACAAAGCGACTGAAGCTGAGCACGCTCATGGAGAAGGCTTTATCGTAAGTCCTGTAATACAACTGCGATTTCGTACCAGGAGTAACCTCCCATCTATCGCTTCTCGTCCAAAGTAAAAAGCCCGCCATTCCACTGCCACTGCAGAAAGAGGCGTCAACCTCATCTGACCCCATACAACCATTTTCGTCCTCCCCTTCCCTACACCCAGAAGAAACCCACCGACCTTCAGAAGCACCGGCAGTCGCCTCTCGCACGCGTACGCGCAGCCCGTCACCATTTAGATCGAATGGTCTCCTGGCGCCACACAAGGCCGCTCCCTCTATCCCTCCAGAACCAGCAGACGATTCCGATTCCGACAAAGAGATGCCTTCTGTCAACGAAATCTTGAAGAAGGATGAGCAGAAGCGCGCTCAGAAAGAACGTGCAAGGGAGCTCATGGAGCTCAAGCTTCGCGCACTAGAGGCCCAGCAGGAGTCGCGTGCGGCGTCGCATTATAAGCCAGGTAAAGGTGCCATCACGCTATTAGACAGTGATGAGGACGAGGACTTGGAGGTCGTGGACGACAACATGCAGGTCGTCGCTCGGGAGGAGGCCGCGGACAGGCTCAAGCGGACGAAGCCGAGCGAGGGGACGAAACGTCAGTTGGAGTTGGCGATGGGCTATCAGCGCGCATCGAAGGCCCTGCTCCAGCATTCGCCGGAGAAGAAGGTCGTTCGCGGTGGGGTGAGCGCGGAGGTATTGCAGGCAGCCGCGGCGCCGGCTTTCAGTTTTGGGAACGCGCGCGATGAGAAGGCCAAGGGAAAGGCTGCACCAAGGGTCAGTCAACAGGCACTCTTGCAGAAGCTGTTGGCGGATGCTCGGGTGCAAAGTGAGCGGGAGACGAGGAAGAAGGAGCAGGAGTGGGTGAAGAGGGGTGGCAAGCTGAAAGATGGGTCTTATGAAGAGGTGAAAGGGATGGACGAATATGTGGAAAAGGCTATCAAAGCAGAGAAAAGAAGGGACTCGATGCTGGAGGGAGGGGAGATGGATGGGGATGAAGACGAAGAAGAGGATGGGGATTGGAGACCAGTGGAGAGGGGTTCAGCAAGTCCTGAGCCAGGGGATGATGAACAGGAAAGTGAAGAAATGGACGAGAATGTGGGCGTGGATGAGAATATTGTGGAAGACGAAGCGCAGACAGAGTCCGAACGTACTCGGCCTCGCACAGCTCGTCGCTCAGCCGCTCGCCCTCGCGCCATTGTTGATTCAGATGCCGACTCAGACGCTGAGAACGCTCATCCTATCCACCAACGCCCCATCCAGAGCCTCCTACCCTCTTCCCTCAACTCACCAACACCCTCTTTCTCATTGTCCGCAACCATCCCTCCTCCCTCTTTCAATCTCAACCTCCACCATCGCGCATCCACGTCCTCCTTTGAAGATCACACAGATGCGGAGGCCGAGCTCGGCAACGAGACGGACAAAGAGAATGTCGAAGGCCGCATGTTCGACCGCGGCGAGGACAAGGAGAACAAGGCGGTCGTTCGGCTCGTCCTTGGCGAGCGTCCGGAGTATGTGTTCCGGCAGAGTTCCGGGCTGTTCGGAGTCGAGGAGGATATGCGCAATCAGCTCTCCATGAGTCCCTTGGGCGTCGGGGATGCGGACGAGCTGAACGAGGACTTAGAAGGCGCGCGCGCGCCGTTGAAAGAGCTTCTAAGCCCTCGCGCAGGGGACGACCTTGAGGATCCGTTTTTGCCGACTCCTACGAAACAGGTCAGAGACGTGCACTTCCGTCTGTCGTTGTCATCGCTGCCTCCATTGTTTGGTAGTAGCAAGGGCGCAGCGGGTGGGTTGTCGCAGTTTTTCGATAATAATGATGGTGAAGGTATGGTGGCAGGTGCATCAGACGAGAACTTGGATCCGTCGTCCTCGCCAAAGCCTGCCCCTTTACAACATGGGTTTTCGCAGCTCTTCGGATCTGGCACTGTGCAAGCTGCACAGGAGCCTCAAGCCGTCAAGCTTGGTGGGCTGGCCGATGCGTTCGAAGAGACTCAGGTGCGATCTCCACTAACCAGCTCAGTTTCGTTACCTGGCACTTTGGCTGACATGCGAGATGTCCGAAGGATAAATCTGGCTTTGATAATCTGAGAAAAGGTGCTAAAGATCTCTCGCTGACGTTCGACATGGTGCTCCAGCCCGCGCTCGAAGTCGACGAGAAGCTGCAGGAAAAAGCCGACTCGATTTTCGAGAAAGAGCAGGAGTATTTGCTCCGGGCTGCTAACCGCCCACTTCAAAAGAAAGCTCAACTCTATGTGACGGAGAACGGGTTAGTGCCGCCCTTTCCCCCCCCCCAATCGCAACTATCTAACGCGAACTCAAAAACGGGGGGAAACGTAGATTCCTCACCCAGACGCGACCGAACGTGTCCAGTCCAGAGCTCTACCGTCCCTCGCCCTCGCAACGCCCCAATTTTTTCAGGTCGCAGCCCTCACCGGCCACGGTATTCTCGCAGCGCCAGCCTCTCGGCACGATCGCGTTCTCAGATTCAGACGACACCCCCTTACGCGCGCCGCTCCGCCGCCTGCAGCGCCGTCCATCCCCTGCGCCGAGACTTGACGGGGTGGACGGTTACCGCTCCTCCCTGTCGCCATCGCCCTCTTCGTCGCCCACGCGCGGGAAACAGCTGCGCAACGCGTTCGATATCCTCCGCGCGGGTGCAACGCGCGTGGACGAGCCGAAGAAGTTGCTGCGGTCCGAGTTCGTCGAAGCTGAGGCGGTGGAGTCGGACGAGGACGACACTCTCGGGTTCGGTGGTGTCATGAAAAAGAAAGGGGATGACGATGAGGAAGGGGAAAACGATGAGCAGGATAAGGTCCTTGAGGGATTGATGGATGATACGACTATGACCGAAAATGCACTGGCAAAAAATTTGGTGCTAGAGAAGGTCAAGTGAGTATGTCCGGTGTCCCTCGTTTTTGAATTCACTAACCACGACATCATCATGACGTTAGGGAACACCAAGAAGAGGATGATGCCAAGCTAGAGAAATTGCATAGGGACGCTGTTGAGGGAAGGCTGAGGGTCAAGCGACGGGGTCGCGGCATTGACCTTGAAGACAGTGAGTCCGAGGAAGAGGACTACGATGCGCGGATGGCTCGCTTGCGGATGAAGAAACGAAAGATCGATGGTGATACTCTTGAAGCTCTTGGTGAGTCTCTCAATCCTTGACCCGATACTCATCCCTCTTACTCCACATTGTCCAACGCGCAGCCAAGAATCCGGAGACTATTGCGTTCTATGAGGCGTATGGGCAGCCTATGATCGACGACAATGCCGAGTTCGCCCACCTTCGACGGGACGACGCTATGGACATTGGTAGCGATGCCGAAGCAGAAGACGAGCCTCGCGAAACCGTCACTACTGCTGAACTGTACGCCGACCTCCGCAGGGTCGCACAAGGGAATCGCGTAAGTCATTCTTGTTCATCAATCTTCCTTTTAAGAGGTCGAGCCTTACCCCATTCGAAGCGCGTCGAGACGCTCGACCCGAACGATGTCTCTTGGGTCGACAACCACGATTCAGAGGACGAAGACATGGCCAGAGTACGTGAAGTATCTTTGGGGACCAGGAGCCGTAAGCCAATGGATACAGACGTAAGCTCCCTTCCCTTCCACTTTACACTCGGCCTATTCTAACGCTTCTTCTCTGATATAGCGTCCTCGCCGCGGCGAGAGCGAACAGGAAAAGGCACGACTCAAGGCATGGGCAAAGGACGAGAGCTTGTCGCGGCACATCGGAACGGGGCGCTCAGGTGGTGCAACGGCCGTGACTGGGCTGGGGAAGAAGGTC